>JABXWE010000478.1:0-12258 GCA_014611495.1 Limonius californicus | reverse complement strand
GGAAGAAAGACTAAGAGAAGAAACGGGCGAAACAGCAATTGAGAATCAATGACTCTGGCCAAAAATAGCAACCGTAGAAACAGCCAAAGAAATATTAGGTATGCGACAAAGGCAAAGGAAGGAAAAGTGGTTTGATGAAGAACGCGAACAAGCAATTCAAGAGAGAAATGCAGCGTACAAAATATATAATCAAAGACATACTCGAGAAAGCAGAGAACAATACGAAGAAAAGAGACGGAAGGCAGATAAGCTATGTAGATGAAAGAAAAGAAAATACGGCAAATGGAAGAAGACTTTAAAGAAAATGAAACTAGAAAGGCATACAAATACCTTAAACAACAGAGGGAAGGTTTTAAGCCAAGAACAAGTTTATGTAGAGACGAAACGGGCCAGATCATAAGTGATACAGAGAGCAAAAAAATGCATGGAAAGCCTCCTTCCAGCAGTTACTAGAAACAGAAGCGCAGGTAGAACAACAACCACGAGTTGCAGAACCCGGTACGCCAATAAATGATGAACAACAAGAACCACCAACAACAGAGGATGTAAGGGCAGAAATAGAAGCCCAGAAAAATAATAAGTCCTCGGGAATAGACGCTATCCCAGCGGAAATGCTTAAAGCTGGAGGCAACGGTATATTAACAGCAGTACATACGCTAATCACGAATATATGGGAGAAGGAAAAAATGCCTACTGAATTGAGCGAAAGCATCATATGCTCAGTTTATAAAAAAGGAGATAAGTTGCAATGCAAAAACTACAGAGGCATCTCGCTCCTGTGCACAACATATAAGGTCACATCGTCAAAAAGAAACTGCAGCCGTTTCATAAACGAATTATCGTAGAATACCAAGCTGGTTTTAGAGAAGGAAGATCCATAACAGACCATAAATGCATATACAATTTTTGTCGATTTCCGACAAGCGTATGACTCCACAGTTTGAGAAAAACTGTACGAAATAATGAGGGAGCTCGAAATACCGGAAAAATTAATAAGACTAACAAAGATTACAATGATAAACACGGAAGCGTACGTCAAAATTCAAAATCAACTGACCCTTTCACGATAAACCAGGATCTGAAACAAGGCGATGCACTCGTCCTTACACTATTCAATTTAGCTTTAGAATACGCAATAAGGGAGATGTCGGTAGCAAGATCGAACCTGTTATTTAATAAATCAATACAACTCGCAGCATACGCAGACGATATAAATATAATGGCAAGATCTATTTCTGCAGCCAAAGAAGCAAATATTCAACTAGAGCAACAAGCACAAAAAGTGGGGCTAGTAGTAGTAGAGCACTTCACATATCTAGGAGTTAACGTCGCAGGGGATGCAAGTGAGCACAGAGAAATCCGAAGAAGAGTAATATTAGCTAACAGAGCATATTTGGCCTTAGTGACAACATTTAGAGCAAGAGAAGTGCATTACTGCATAGAAATACAAAAATTCGCACATATAAAACAATTATATTTTATGCTATGGAAGTGAAATATGGACTCTCACGAAAAAAAAATGGATGTGGTAAATGTTTTTGAAAGAAAAATCTTAAGACGAATATTAGGACCAGTGAAGGACAACGGAGAATGGCGGATAAGAAATATACCAATATTTAGAAAAACCTCCAGTTGAAACCTTCATAAAACTACAAAGACTGCAATGGGTGCGGCATGTCATAAGGATGAAAGCCACAAGAAACCCGAAAAGGGCTCTCAACGGAAATATAGATGGAAGGAGGCCGGTAGGCAGACCACGGAAGAGATGGCAAAATAAGGTCGATGAGCAAGAAATGTATTAAACCCGAAATTGGAGAACGTACGCACTAGATAGATGAAGGTGGAGGCAAAAGATGAAGGAGGCCAAGGTCCCACTTGGACTGTAGCGCCATAGGAGAGAGTACCCCAAATGTGTAGAGGAAAAAACAAATCACAGGAGAGAGTGAGAAGTCAGTCCGTCCCATGGATTCTAAGGCGGAGAGGCGAAAATTCGAGAAGACAAGAATTCAAAAAATTGAAAAACCTGTAATACGTTTAACATACGATCATTATCAACAAATGATAGATCAGCAGAACTAGAACTACAACTGAGCAAAATAAAGTGGAATGCAGAACTATTTGACATAGGAAGGCTAAGAGAAGCTTGGGTAACACTTAAAAGTGTCGGCGTACTATTCTACAAAGGTAACGAAAAAATAAAATAAGAGGCATATCGTTGGTAAATTAATAAAATCGTAGCAGGTTATGTAATACAATATAAAGAAATATCGGAAAGAGTCGTCATGATTATAATTACGATTAACAAGCGTTATGTCATCTCAAAATAAGTCAAGCATATGATCCAAGTGCAGTCCATGAAGACAAAGTAGAATAATTTCATGAAGACCTAAATAAAGCAATGTAAAACAGCACAACTAAATACACTGATATAGCAAGGGATTTGAATGCAGGGATTGGTGAACAGCATGACGATGGGCAATCAGGGGTAGACCGATATGGTGTAGGAACTAGAAAGGATAGAAGAAAAATGTTATTCAGTTACGTATTAGAGAACGGTTTATACATTATGAATTCGTTTTTTAAGAAACCAGACAGCCGACAATGGCCTTCTATATTAATATTCCTTTATAACAAATGTCTTCAAAAACAAGAAATACCAGAGGACTGGAATGAAGCTCTTGTGGTGCTGCTTCTTAAAAAAGAAAGATCACACTAAACTATACTGCTACAGAGCGATCAGTCTCTTGTCAATTCTCTATAAGACCTTCACAAAAAACGTAACACGAAGATTAGCTAGTAAGCTTGAGAACTACCAACCACGAGAACAGACCGACTTCCGAAAAGGTTATAGTACATTAAATAATTTGTAACAATGAGAATCCTAATAGATAAAGCAAATTAGTACATCGAGTTATGGCTAGCGTTCGTAGACTATGAGAAAATCTTTCACTGAATAGAAATCTGGCTGATCTTACACGCCTTAAGCAACAGTAGAGTGGACCATAGATACACTACATCTACAAAAATGCAAACTTTCAAGTCCTACCGATAGAAAAAACAAATAAAATCAAAATAAAAAGAGGTTTAAGTCAAAGAGACCCCATGTCTCCCAAGCTCTTCACAGCTGCACTAGAGAACATACTTAAAAAACACTGGACTAGGTTGAAAAAGATATTACAATCGACGGAGGAAACTTAAATCATTTGCTTTTTGCAGATGTTATGATCCTAATAAGCAGAAGCAAAGAAGAACTCCAAGAAATGTTTTCGGGATTGAATGAAACATCACAGTCAGTAGATCGGAAGATGAATCACGCACAAACAAAATACATGACCAACGAAACAATAAGAGATGAAAACCAAGCAAGCTTAACAGTAGACGGTAATGCAATTCAACTAATGGACTCATACATATATCTGGGACAAAAAAGTTAGAACTCTGAAAACATAATCTGAAAGCTGACTTTTCAAGAAGAGTATCATTGGCGTAGGGAACTTTCGGTAAACTACAAAAAAGTTTTGAAATCTCAATTACCGAACATAATAAAAGCTCAAACCTTCCATCAGCACATACTACCAACGTTGACCTATGGAACGGAACGGAATTGGAAAAGTTAAGAGTCACTCAACGAGCGATGAAGAGGAGAATAATAGGGATTACGCTTCAAGATCATGTGAGAAATATGGTAAAAAAATGAGCGATAATCGTTGAACACGGCATGGCGTGTAATTGAACGAAGACCACGGAGCCAAAAACAAAGTGTTGGAAGAGAACAAACGGATGATATAAAGAGACACGCAGGTGTCTGAATGACCAAGTCAATCAATCGACAACAGTGGAGAAAATTATGGGATGACACAGCTTGAATGATGAAGATGATGTTATATCCATCACTTTGAGTGTTTCATCTCTAAATCGCATTTTATCTCCTTAAAAGTAATTATTTATGAATACGGGGGTGATTCATCATTTATTGTTCCTGATACAGAAGCAAATGACTTAGATATTTGAAACAACTTATCTTTCAACTTAATCCCCAAAAATTGTAAACACACATATAACATGATGCAGAGCTTGAATGCCTTTAGAAAGAAACTATTTGTCCTGCGCTGCCAACCCACTCATTCGCAGCAGCTATCACCTCTTCATCGTCCGAAAAATGAACTCCGCCATGATGTTCTTTTAATTTGGAGAACAGGTAAAGTCAGTGGGGGCCAGATCTGGTGAATATGGGGTTTGTTCTAAAATTTTAAATCAAGTATTGTGGATAGTAGCCACAGCGTTGCCTTGATGCAATAGAACACAGCGTTTCAATATTCCACGCTTTTCTGCTTTATACCCTCACGAACTTTTGGTATGAGTTTTGCGTAATAGTCTTCCATTATTGTGTGACCACGATGTCGCCATCCCATACTCTACCGTTTTGACTCTGGATCAAACTGATGAACCCAGGCTTCATAGACAGTTACAAATCTTTCCAAAAATACTTCCAAAACTGTGTCCAATAATCTGAAATTACTCGCAGCAGTGACAAACCTGGCACGCTCCTGATCAGGTGACAACATTTTCGGAATCCATCGTATGCAGACCTTTTCAGACCCAATTCCTCGTGAAAAATGTTTTCAGCACTTCCAATGGAAAATCCACATGTCTCTGCAATATACTTGACCGTAATTTTCCGCACAGTCCGTACCATATCATTAACCAAATCTTTTCCAACTAAATATTTTCTTGAGAGACAACAGTTTTTGGTGGGCCTGCCTAGTGCATATTGGCACGACTTCCTTTCTAATTTGAAATCCCGACACTAATTCCTAATTACTTGATATGACAGGGTAGAATCACTCAACACTCCGGATATGTCATTATAAATTTCCTGCAGTGATAACGATTTCTTAAGAAGGTATTTTATCACAGTCCTTGTCTCGAATTTTTCCATTTCCACAAAATCACCAGCACCGCAGTAATATTAAATGTATTACTTTATAAACCAATAGCTGACGTTTCTAGGAAAAAATGATGCATTTGCCGGTCAACGCCTTCTATGTTAGGGACAATCATTGATGAAGCATCCTTGTACTTTACACAGTACTTCTACCGCCAGAACGTTAACATTTTCATAATGATTCTCGTATCTCGCTAGCTATACCATCTTTTAAATGTATTTCGGACTTTCTTAGGAATAAACACTTGTGCAAACTATACAAAGTATTTCTCAATATACGAGGTGTGTCTAATAACAAGAAGCAATAGGGATTAAAGCTGGTTACAATGACCTTTAAAGTGTTATTACTGCTGAGCTACGAGGTGTATTAAATTGAAGCTCATCTATGCTTTATAAAAAAGTTTATCAACATTTTAATTATAAATAATTACGTCACAGATAATGCACATATCTGATTGTTTTATTAACCGATGTATATCCTGCTCATAGAATTCTTGTGGTTGCTGAAGAATTTTTCCACAGATATCTGTATTTCTGCGTCAGACTCAAAATTCCGACCTTTTAGCACTGTTTTCAGTTGTCCAAAAATATGGAAATCGCAAGGCGATAGATCCGGACTATAGGTTGGATGCTCTAATACCTTCAAGTTTTTTTCGCTGATGATCTTTTACCACATTAGCAACATGAGACCTAGCACCTAGCACAAGCCTGGTATTTAAAAAGATGATGTTAAGGTCACCGATTTGGGTGTTTCGTCTCTTAAAAATATTTCACACCCCCTGGAAAATAATCAGTTGTCCATAATTTACTCAGAATGTCTGTCCTCACAAGGTTAACATTCGTATAATTATTCTGGTTGTGCGCGACATATTTAGAAAAACTATTTGAAAGTCCTTTTATTTCATCAAGCAAGCGCATACTACAATTCCTAAAACACAATACCTATTATTCTTCAGAATTTCAAAACATCTCACTTAAATGTCTTCAGGTGTTACAAACAATTGATAATGGAAGTTCCATATACAATTCAAATTTCATCAACACGTTTTATTTTGATGGTGTTACCGAATTTTGATTGGATCCAACCGATTGAGGTTCTTAAACTTTCTATAATTTTTCATGGGTTTTGTGAAACAGTGCTTTTAATAACTTTTAAGGAATCTGGGTTTCTGAAGATTTTGAATAAATTCGATGAACTTTTATTAGTTTTGATGACTTGTAATGAATGTTGATGAGCTTTGTTGCCTTTTGATTAATCTTGTCAGATTTTGACCAGTGTTGGAATTTGATAGATTTTTGAAATTTGATGAAGTATATCTGAAGAAATAATAGTCCAATACACAATAAATTGTGATATACTAGCCGGAAAAGGAAAAGTATCCGTTAATCCCACAGATACTGCATTCTCGTAAATTAGAACAATATTGTTGTCTACAGATAGTTTTCTTATTCGTGCATAATATAAAGTGGGCCGCTGAAAACTTACCGAAAAATGATGTAGGCAAACCTTAAATAAGGAACAACCTAAACTTATTACCCACAATAGTCTTTGATAATCGTATGAATTACAATGTTGGTTATATCCTGAGTTTAACGATTGTGGTTTATACGTAGTATAGTAACTACATAATCCACCCCAAGGGTACTATCATTGTACTTATGAAAGTAAAGTATTCCACACACTGATGTTCTCTTAGTTTTAATTTCGTTTTTGATGTTACCGTAAACGTGCAAATGGGGCATTTTACGTTAGCAGCTCTTACTAAGCACGCCGTGGCAGACCCTTACTGTAACCTCAAAACAGTCTCTGGTATTTAAGTTATACTTTTGCTATGAAAATCACTCTATGTATAAATTTTGCAATTTAATTTGAATTGTAAAATTTCTCTATTGGTTTTGGCATACAGGGTTTAAAATGATTTTGATATTAATTTACAATTTTTTTAGGGCAATCAGTATGGTTGTTAATCTGGTCGGTTTTAGGAACGGCAGCCACGAAATTTCTTTAATGTATTAAGAATGACTTTGCTATGTTTTTGGAAAGTTATTTGTTCTGCTATTAAATATGTTAAACATCTAAGGAATTTTACAAATAGAAGGGTGCCAAAGATTGAAATCATTAGTCCGATATACTTGTCTACGTTTCTTCCTTAAGCGGTAGACAGCGCGCTCAAACACAGTAACGAGAAGCTGCCCAAAGTCTTTTCGGCAGGAAAATTAAGTTCTGTGAAAGGTCTACGACAAATCAATCAAAAAAAAATTGTTAGTAAATCTAAGATTTTAATTGTATCTTGAATTTGTCCAGGTTACCCAGATTATTTAGGTCGGGTACGGGGGTTGGGTATGGGTCGGTTTCACATATCTAAATTGAGTTTGGTAGATATGTCGAACGAGTAGGGGCAACGGTAGTACAATTCAGATATTGTTCGTATCGAAAAACAACACCTGTTTTTATAGATGTATATATATAGGGAACTTTGCTATTTGTTTCCAAAGGCTACTTGTTTAAATCGTGACGATTGCGAATTTTTGATAATACTTTTTTTTACAAATTTGCTTACAATTTTTTAACGGAAAAAGACAGCAAACTTTTTATTTACAAAATCTATTCAGAAAAATTATTTCTTTTTAAATATGCCAAAATATAGGTATGTATCTGGAAAAAAATTCGATGATGTCATTACTTCAATTTCCAAATATGGAAAATTATGCAAATTTGGCTTAAAATGGATCTTACTCAATCCCATTTAAGAATCTCTTTTCAGATTTTTTCTATCGTTTTTCCTTTTCTTATGATAGAGCTGAGACATCGAGTTTCGCTCACCCTATACAGTAAAGACGAAAATGTGGAAATTCTAATGTGGTATCAGAATGGAAACAGCTTAAGAACTATGAAAGACTTATTTTTACTAAAACAACCAGAAAGACCTATTCCTTGTATTCCAACCATACAAACAATAATTGTTAGAAAATTTAAATCAGAGAAATGTGTAATAAATTCCCATAAAATAAGAAGTAAAAGTAATCACGTTTTAATCGAAGAAATGAAATTAAATATTTTATGCTACGTTGAAGAAAACACCATAGTATCAGTACGAGAAATAGGTTCACATTTTAATGTTTCTGAAACCTCGGTATTTATAACACTAAAAGAATTTAAATATAATTCGTACGAATTTTCTAATCACCAACAACTATTCGATGAAGACAAAGAAAAAAGAACAATCTTTTGTGAAACTTTCTTTAATTTGCTAAATGAACATTAATACGTTTTAAATAAAATAGTTTTTAACGATGAAGCAACTTTCACAATAAATGGAGAAGTCAATTCACAAAATTTTCGGTGTGTATTATAATTCCTCATCTATTCCACTAGCCATTATTCTGCTAATATTATTCCTTATATATTGGTCCCGCACTAACAGCCGTTTACAAAACTTAATTCACTGTCAATACACTGGGAAAGGTAACGTATGGCTAGGAATAGTTGAAAATAAGCTTATCGGTCGATATTTTATTGATGGTAATCTCAATATAGGCAAATTTTTAGTGCTATTAAGGAACGACATCATTCCGGCAATAGAAAACTTAAACATCGATGACCTGTGGTTTCAGATGGATGGAGCCCCTCTGCATTCCACGAATGCCATAAGAAACTTTCTAAATGACAGGTTTCCAGGACGTTAGATAGGAAGATTCGGTCGCGTACCGTGGCCTCCGCGTTATGTAGATTTGTCGCCCAGTGACTTCTTTGCTTGGGGATATCTGAAATCAAAAATTGATGAATTAAAAGATGGCATACGTACCGAATGCAATAGCTTGAATCCCGACTTTCTTGCGAATGCTGTACGTGCTATTCAACACCGTTTAGGTTATTGTTTAGAAGTAGAAGGTGGCCATTTCGAATACTTGTTGTAATTGTTGTTATTATTTTCGTTTCCGTTTTCTGTTATGGATGTTTAATGCATTACAATAATAATCGTCGTTGTTGTTCCACTCATTTTGATTTACCTATTTAATATTAACACGGCATCGAACATAACCTTCATACTAAAATAATTCACTACAGTAACGTTTGCTTCAGTTTTTTAGCTTTCTGTATAGTTGGTTGCCTACACAATAGGCGAAATTGACGCGTTTCTTTTAAAAGTATACATAGACAATGTATACTAAAAAGAAAAATTCCCTGTATAGTTATTGCTAGACCGGGTTGGGTGTAAGTTGTATACAGGTTGGGTTTAAATTATGAAACACAGTGGTATAGCTCGGCCAATCGGGTATAGTTATAGATCGTGTAACTGTATATCAATTGAAATACAAGGAACCGATTATAGGATATCGATTCGGTTCGAGCGAGTATGGGTCTTATCAAAATATAGAATCTAGTTTGATTTGGCTATTGATCTGTATGGATCTTGACTAGGTAAGCCGGTCGGGTTTAAGTCGGTTGTAGCTCGGGTCGACAAAATAAAACCTGTGTATACATGTTGATTCGGTTGGACTTTAACCGAGTTAAGCGATTGAATTTACCACGGATATGGATTGCGTATGCAATGCGTTCATAATACAACGTGGTTTTATGAAGATGTGAATTGGATATGACGTTTGACCGTGTGGCCAAGTTAGCTTCAGGTTAGATACAGTTCAGATTCACAAAGAAAACCGCCAATGTTCGATCTGGATACCCCATCATTTTCTCATCCGATAGAGATTGATTATAGGTTGGATATGGGTTAGATCTAAATAACGAAACCGATTTTGTTGCCGAGTCGATTGGGTACGCGTACTGTTTGGTCAAGCTTCTTAGGTTTAGATCGGATACAGTGTTACGGGCCAAACGAGCTATTTCGTCCACCGCGACAGGAAAGATGGAAGTGCCTTCGGCTTTGCTCGGGGGAGTAGGGGTGGTTCACGAGAGACGCATGGTTGTGTACAGAGTAAGTCAAAATTAGTGGGCGCCACCTTCCAAATCACAGCTGATTGCAGGTCCTCGTGGTAGGCCGAGACACCACCAGCTTACGGGAATCAAACTCACCTTCATTGTGCCTCCTCCTGTATATAAAGCTTACAAAGTTCATGCACAATACAAGACACATAAATAAAAGATATGGTGAATTTTAAGACAAATACAGCTCTATTTTTGAAATTGGTAACACGCATAATACAAAAAAATACACTCAAAATGGTAATAACTATAGTTGAACATAAGGGTAGTTGGGACGTCCAAACAAAGGAGCTGGCCACCACTGGCTTGCGGTATTTACTTCACTAACGACACAGATCTGCGCAGGCAGTGACGTTCGAGTTTGCAGAAATTTCTTACACTTTACGAGTAATAACTAATAGTAATAGGTGGCTGAAGGCCGCTTTGCGTTGCATAAAAAAGGGTTCAGCACTTTAAACCAGTCAAATGAATCTCAGAAAAAGTTTTCACAACACAATAACAATTTATTTTACCTTAGTTTTCTTCTGTTGGGAGTAGAGAGAGAGAGAGGCAGGGACAATTTGGGGTGTTCTTAGGTTCTTAAGAAGCAGACAAAAAATCGCAGGCACGCCACTGAAGACTGGATCACGATTGCACCAGCAATCGCCACGACTTTCTTTGGGAAAACGGGAATTTTCGGGTGTCCTTGCATTGTCGCAGCAGCGGCACGTCCGGAGAGACAGGAAAGGGGTTCGATATTAATCCGCCAAAGGCGATCAGCAAATTCACAATGAATTGCCTTCCAAGGGTTAAAATCCAGCGTGTTTCTTTAAATCCGACACTTGTCGATGGTTCTGTTCACACCACGGTGATAACAGCGATACGAAAATCCACGCGATGGACACCCACCGAAACGCAAAAACCGCCCTGCAGTATTTGTTATCGGCGCTGAGGTGGTAGCAAGCAACCGGGTCGAATGGAGATCTAAAGTCGACTCTCGAGAAAACGCAATGCCAATATGCATTGGCCGAAAATATTTCACCATATGAAGAAATATGTTGCAAGAATTCTAGAACAATTAAAACGTAGGACTCGCTCAAGGGTAGGAAATTTCCAACAAACGTTCACGGTCAAGCGCGTAGACAAAATATTCATCGGCATTTCTCCAGGATAACAAGAAAGTCCACTAAACTGTATTCGGAAAATAATAAAATAGTAATCGGCTACGGAGCGGCCAATAACATAAGATTTTAATCCGTAAGAAGCGGCAAAATCAAACGAACATAACAACAGTTTAGGATCACGTTATGCAGATGCCGATGCGATTGGGGTTTGACTACGTATCCTCCTGATCGCGGTTTAGGTACGGGGCAGATCCAAATAACGGAATTGGTATTGCGGACGTGTCGAGCGGGTACGAGTACTGGCTGGGTAATAAGGTTGATTTCGAGTCGGATATAGTTCTGGTTTATAAAATATAACCCCAAGCTGTAGATCTCGATTGGGCTGTGGATTGGCTGGGCAACCTAGGGCAAAGGCACCAAAGGAAACTCCAAGATTTCCATCCCACCCAGCTTACCCCGGCTCAGCACATTTCGTGCTATTCACAGGTCTAATATGCCCCACCCTTGAAAAACCCCATGCCCCAGACACCACAAACACCCTGGGAAAGTGCAGTGCTCAGGATTCGAACCTGAGCTACTTTGGTAGAATAACTCCGAAGCCAAGCGCTGCGGCCATTACTCTACCGCAGTCCCCTTTGTAGTTTAATTTTATAGAATTATACATAATTGTGTCATTGTTAAGTGCTGATAGGTAGATATTTAGTTTTGCAAGACCGAAACGGACAAGCTAGACTTATGGGTCTAAACTGCAACAAATAGTATATAATCGAGTCTGAGTTTGACACGGAGTCTGGGATTGAAACCAAATCCGTACATGAAAACGGATCCGAATTTAAAACCAGATTGAGGTATCGGATCCTGGTTTGAAACTTGGCCGAGGCTTAAAATTAGTTCTGGGTTGAAAGCAGGAATAACAACAAATGCTAGTTTAATAGTAGGGTTGAGTTTGAAATTGAGTTAGCTGGGTTTGGGTTAAAACCACGTTTGTTGCCAGGTTCGTATATTAAAATTGATCCGGGTTTGAGTATAAAACCCAGTTCGAGTTTGAAACAAACTTCAGGCTGGATATGAAGGTGGGCTTAAATACAAGATATAAGCTGGAAGTAGATTTACATTTGAAATCGGGGTCTGGTTCTGGTTCTGGAAAAGAATAGAATCTAGGTATTGAATCTACGTTAAAGTATAAAATCGGGCTTGAGCTTGAACAAGACTCTGGATTAAAATTTGGTTTGGGTTCAAAACAAATTTTAGTTTGAAAGCAGCTT
>JABXWE010000475.1:0-84536 GCA_014611495.1 Limonius californicus | reverse complement strand
TGCAACCTCATTTTTATGTCTGAGCGATTACTGACACACATCAGGAATAATACAGTATCGTTCTCTTTCTTCAGAAGGATGCGAACTTTGATATATAACATGACTGCTAAATTTAGATAGATATTCCCTTTGGGCATTGTTACACAGTATAAACTTTCTGTGTCGGATTCCATAAGTTCACTGCAGCATATTCGTATAAAATAATTATAGCTGTGTAGAAACTCCTTATAGTCCTAATTCTAAATTTAATTTATATATGTGAGAATATTAGTGATTTGTTAAATTATAACTGTAATATCTAAGTCATATATTTTTGATAAAATGTGTGAAACATATGTTGTCTGCGTTATTGGTCTAATATTGAAGAACTTGTTTATCATAACTGAGGGGTGCAGAGTTTTCATATTTTCTAAAGTAAGTGCTGTTACTATGATACTCTCTTATACAACGTACGCACAATAGTATTGTTGGAATTTTGTTTCAGTAACCATCTGCAAAGCACTTAATATTGTGTGCTGTGAATGTTCGTCGAGTAGGCAGAATTTGTCTGCGAATAGCTTAACTTCGGCTGCTCTTCTGCAGTTAATCCCTCATGCATTCAGTTCTGTTATGTGCTATATGATAACAATGAAAGAGCTGATTCGATGCACTTGTCCATTCATCGTTAATACCAACTCCTTCTGTTAAATCTCGTCCTAATTTTAATTCTGCAAGCTAGTAAATTACATATTGACGAAACCTCAGCGTCGATACCTTAGCGGTTTGTGATTCAAAAATAATGAAACTTCGGAAACTTTTATAAATAGTCAATCAAGTAGGTACAATAAGCTTTTATTATTGATTATTTCTCAGTTGGTCTAAATACATAGCCTACTCTAAAATCCACTTTTAATAATAATAATCAAAACATGCCTCGTAATTGTTAATTACTAACCGATTTATGGCTAATCAACAAACAAATCATTAATATACTAGCAATTACTAATGATAATAAAAACAATCAGTATTTCATTATAATGCTATCGCTATTGTATGTGCTATTATCTATTAATTTATTGCCCTAATAATTTATTGAACAAGTTTTTGCCAAGGTTATGGTCAATAAATAAAATTACCACATGTTTTTCTCTAGAAATTAGTGGTATACTGGTTTTCGTCTGGAACTAGCATTAGGTGTATTACGTAATGCATTTATTCGGAAAAGATTGCAAAACTAGACTGCTAGTTTATTTATTTAGCGTATAACGTATACATATACCTAGGGTCAAGTGAGGTAATTCTGAGACACCCGAAAAAAGTAGGTAAAAATGAGACACTTCAATATGACTTTTTCGTATACTTATTTGCAAGCTATATGCAGTTTCATTAAGCCGTATATCAACCCTGTCATTAAATAAAATGTTACGCTACTAAGTTATGTAGATTAGTTTTAAAAAAATCCGGAGTAAAATACTACATTTTTGCATTCAAAATGTCTTAGTGAAAATTTTACAACGCTTCCAGTATCAGTTAAATGCATACCCTGATTGACGTAATCTGTGGTGGAAAACACACTGGGGATGCTATATCTGGATGTATTCCAATAGTTGTCAGTTTCTATTTAAAAAACAAAATAAAACTTTAAGGGGTAAAAATGAGACACCAAAGTGGGAAATTATAAGACAATAAGCGGGTAAAACAGAGACAGCGTTGAACGCACACTACAGACGTACTTCAACCCCTAGACGTCTCTTGTTTCAGACTATTTAAATTACGTTAGGATACAAAATTAATTGAATGGCAACGCGAAAATCAACGCAAATTTTCGAAAAGTGAATTTGCAAATTTGTTGTGCTCTATTTGGAACGACTCAATGACAGCAACAACAATCGTAAATGGATTTCGTGCAACAGGTCTAGATCCCCCAAACAGAAACAAATACCCAATCCGAAGATTTGATCCGGAAAAGCTACAACGATATAACGATTTGCAAACAAGAACTGAAGATGGAAGCTTAAATGAAGTTCAAACATCAACCCAAAACGAAGTTCGAAACTCAGCTCACAGCAAAATTCCAGGCACTAGTAAAGATGTATCCCTATGTACTTCTACGTCACAAAGCTTTGTGACAATTCTCTTAGATACTAAGAAGAACGCAAGTTCCAAACCAAACTAGAAGATTAGACATTGAAGGGAAAGTGGTAACTTTTTATTCTTTAGGCCTATGTATGCAAAAGTTGCTTTGTGGGTCACATTATATGTGTGCAAAATTAGAGTTACATGTGACGTCATCTTCAGGTTCCATTCACCCCGAATAAATAATTTTAATTCAAATCATTCAATTTTGATGCGTTTTTTTTGCTATACGACATTTTTTTTCCTAGGGAAGGAGGGGAAATCTTCTAAAGACTCTCAGTATTATCTAAGGAGTGTCGGATTCGTTTGCGTAGGTCTGTCCCAAACGCCTACCGACTAAAACCCCCCTTCTTTCCATAGGCCTCAACGGAATCGCTTTCCAGCATTGCTTCATTGGGGCTTACACCTTCTCTACCCACGCCCTGCATTTACATTAACTTTTTTTTCTTGCATCTCAATGTTTTAATAGTTAATAGTTTAATAGTCATCCTTAGTAGCGTTATAGGTCTGCAGCTTTCGGTAACATTGGAGGATTTACGATGTTTCAGTAGTGTGACAATGTTTGGTCTCTTAAAGTCTGACGGAAGGGTACTCGTACTGAGAATAGCTGAAAGAAACTCTCGTAACCACCACCAGTGTTTGGACCGCAATGTGTAAGGAATTCGGAGTGCCACCAAATCCGCGTGAGTGAAAAGCTGGCATTCGTTCATCATTGGTAAATGGTTCACCCAAACTTGGCATGACTCTGCAGTGACAGCTCAGGCTTGCCAGTTGAGTCCTAATTCGCCTGATTGGCCCTGGAAGAGTCTACAATGCGAATTTCGACTTGATTTTCTGTCGCCGATGGCGCTGTTTGAGCGTTACCGGAACTACCACCAAGTTTTCTAACAATCATCCAGGTGTTTCTGTTTGACCTGCTTGAAGTCCATGTTGCAAACTGTTTCGTTCCGTTTCGCCCTTCTGGCTTCGTCGAGACTGTGGATGAGTTCTGCTGTGACGCCAGTGTGTCGATTCTTCACAAAGTCATTATACAAAGATTTGCAGGTTTCGTTTCAGCAAGGTACATAGTCATTTGTGTATCCGCGTGGAATGTGTCTTTTGGCTGCTGATATTGTTAATTTTACAAATCTGTGATAGTTAGATACAAGGGGGGCTCCATCGAATATTTTTGTCCAGATCAGATGAGATATTGTACCGGTCCGCTTTTGTGCAATTCCATCGTGATAGAGGGGTGATTTGTACTGTCAGGATTTAAAGTCCTATTTCCACAATTACAGTTAATAACTAAGGACTACCAGATGTACCAGACTGAAGGACCAGGAGGGTTCCGAGCAGGCCGGTCAATAGATAATCTATTTTGCCTGACACAATTAATAGGAAGACGAGTAGCAAGAACAAGAGAGACCCAACTAGTGTATGTAGACCTCACAAAAGCGTATGATAGTATTCCTATTGGAAATTATTCAAGGCATTAGATGAATCCCCCATAAATATAACAATAATAAAATCAATGGAGGCACTATACTAAGACACAAGTACCAGAGTAAAAATTGGGAAAACCTTACCACCCAGCTTCAAAGTAACGAGGCTAAGTAGTAAGAGTAAAGGACTACGACAGGGCTGCTGATATCCCCAATCCTATTTAACATATATCTAGATTCAGCACTAAATTAATGGCGAAGGAACTGCGAAGAAATGGGCATTCCAATTGGCGATAGAATCCTTTTCACACTACACTACACAGACGGCCAACTGGTAATCAGTTAAGATTACGACGACATCGACTACATGGTCAGCCAATTATATCAGGAATACTCCAGCTGGGGACTGACAAACAATTTCAAAAAGACTGAATATATGTGCATAGGTGGCCCGACGCAAGACATAGACATGGAGGACGGCAAACAGACAAGTAGCTGTAATAACTATACGTATATACGTATACTTAGAAGCTAAGATTGAGAATACGGGGAAAAGTGAAGAAACGATCACTAGCAGAATAAACAGCGCTCGAAAAATAACTGGCATCTTAAATTCAGTCGTCTGGCAGTCGCATACGGCTGCGACGTTTGGCGGATTAACAGGAGCATGGAACAAAAACTATTGTCGACTAAAATGGATTTATTTAGAAGATCGGCAAGGAAATCCAAAATCTAACATATAAGAAATGAGGAGATACGACGTATTGTTGATAAAGAAAAACCAGTAATAGAAGAAATACGGCGGAAACAACTAGTATGGTACGGACATATTAATCGAATGGAGGATGATAGACTCCCGTAGATTATAATGGAATAGGTACCAAGCAAAAGGAGAAGAAGAGGACGCTCTCGAACAATATCAAGACAGAGTATAACCAAGGCAATGTCGGAGAGAAACCTGCAGGAAGGAGATTGGGTGGACAGGAAACCTTGGAGAAGCTAGCTGAGACGTGTCGAGACTCCGTGCATATCCGTTGTAACAAAACATAAATCGGGGCTTGCCTCGCTGTTCCAGCTGCCTGACTTGAAGGTGGGTCTTTAAAGTTGAAGACTAGGTAAAATTCAGAAGCACGTACCCATTCAGTCACTTTGATCCGCTCGTATCGCAATCTCGATAGCCCCAGGAGGTGTCGCGACTGCTGAAGTCGCCTAAGTGGATAGAAGAATGTTCTAGTTTTGGAAGGATGCTATCCGGCCGTAGTGTATTAGCTGAAGTTTTGTAGGTATTCATTATCTTAATGTTGTTAACTGCTACTCATACAGAATGTTATTGCTTTCAGATATGTTAATGAGTCTAATTTTGTTGTGAGAATATGTAGCGACACCGTAGTACAAGTAATATGTAGCTCCAACCAGGTGATATCCATTTAAGGTGCCTCGTTCTTTTAATTCTGTTTCATTTTTACTGTGCTTCTCTTGGACCGTGATAATGTCAATATTATTCTCCGTGAGAAATTTGTTTTAAGATTTCTTACAAATTACATTCAACTTATGAAATAAGTAAAGTCTATTACTCTCCTTTTTAGTGTAAATTGTTCAAATTTACATAATATTAAGCCATTACATTACTTTTTGTTAACCATAGGCCAGATAATCGCTGGAATTCTAGCGTCTATACTTTTGTTGTTTACTTATTCCAGTTCATCTTTCCATAAGTATCCCTCGAGATGTCACCATTCGTGGTTTTATTATTACAATAATAAATTGTTTGGTGGTGCGTAAAAAAATGTTTATAGCTTAGTTTTCCTGGTTATTCTTTTGATTTAAAGGCTGTGTCGATTAAAATATTACTTTACTGTTTAGAAATTTGTGAAACATTAACCCTTGATTTTATTAGAAATAGACCAACTTGTTGGATCAATTGACCGATATTTAAGATTTGCCTAAAGGATGCGAAACAGTTGGAAATCGCAATTAATTTACTTCTTTTTGTTTCAATCATATTTGAGCATGTATTCTAAAATTATTCTCGCATCATTAATATGATCGCGCGGTAACTACAATGGGATTTAACTTAATTATTATCTTCTACTCTATTACTGCTTTAAGAAAAGTTTCCAAAGATATTTTAAATGATATATACTCTTGAAAATGTTCGCTGACGGCAGCTCGTACCTTACAAGTTTATCTCATATTTTCTGTATGCAGCAAGACATACATCTGATGGATGCTGAATGCACTTCATGCCGTAATGTGTATGTGTTACGCTAAACTGACAAACTAATTTGCCCTTTGTGATGTGAATTATTTGCTTCACAATAACACTATAAATTAACAAACACAAAGATCTACATAATAAGCGCTGTTGGCTAGTGTTAGTGGTGTTGGTAACTGATGGATTATATTAAATGCAATTCTATTATAGCTGTAGTTATAGCTTTAGCTATATTCAAAGTAATTGTTTCCATACCGTGTACTAATAATTAGAACATACAAAACTAGCGTTTCTTCGATTTTCGTGTCTTTTTTCATCGGGCCATGATGACTTCTGTTATATTGATTACCACAAAATCGCCTAAGAAATGAACCTCAATATTGAAAAATCAGCTTCGTACTTCGAGAACGTCTATTGACTTCATTTGAATGAAGGTATATCAGACTATTTTACAGTGTCCATTGATACTAAATTTTGTTGGAAAGCCAGTTTCCACTTCGTGGTTATTCATTACTATTACAGGATTCGAAAGTCGTTTACTTACAAGCTATTTCGACATAAATTCGGCCAAGCCTCACGCAAACTGCGATTGTTAAACCAAGGACTCTTAAGGAAAAAAACGATCTCTTTTGAAAACAGTCTTACATCTATATTTATTATAAATGCACTGAAGTGCATATAATCTATTCACGATTGATTTGCCATCCAACAAGCTGTGGAAAACTGGGGGACTGTGTGGTGTCATTGAAATTTGTCAGTTAATTAAGTTGGGTTATGCTAGTTTTTCTTGATGGAGGTTATGGTTTTTGAAAGCAGGCAATGTTGCCAGTGGAGCTTGTTTGTTCATTTAACGTCCGCCTATTGCTGCTCAATATTGGTTTATAATACTTAGATATAGTAATGATTTCATTATAAATAAAATAATAACTATAATTTAAATGTTGTCGTAACACATACCAAATACATATTGCTGTTCTTTTTTCACGAGAATTCTGAACTCAAATCGTATGTATACAGAGCATATTCCACGCCATTCTTTGTTGTCCTATATTTAGGTCTTGCAGCAAATTGAGAAGAATTAACAACTATGCTGCTCATGTTTCAAATTGATATTATGGTAGTACAGTGGTTGACTGTATGTCTCTGGTGCTAAGAGACCCAAGTTCGTATTCCACTGAGGTCAGTGTTTTTCTCGGGCGAGATAAAAACTGTAAAACACTCATTCACAATTTAGATGCCAAAAGAATATCCCCTACCCTATTCCACCTTCATGCTATAACTAGAAGTATCTGAATCATCGGCACCCTCTGATTCTGAATCAGATTCCCCAACTGAAATAATGAAAGGAGGAATATTTTCAAACGAATAATTTCCCATATGTTTTGTCCAGTCTTCCGAAATAAGTTTTTCACAATGCTCACAGTTGCGCTTTTTCATAATTTCGTCAGTTACGTATCTTTTATTTCCCTCTGCTGTAAAAGGTTTAATTAACTCCCAAAGTTTTTTCTTAGTAATTTTGCCCTGAATTTCGACTTACTAGATTATTTTAGTAAAGTAGGGGACTCTAGAGCTGGCAACAGGGCAATTTCATTTTGACATTGCTAGAAATCAATCAAATAATATTTAAGAAAGGCAACTTAAGAAAAAAAACACAGCCTGCTGGATGGCAAATCAATCGTGAATAATGTATATATCCACAACTACGTTCGACACTCTTGAATCGAATTATTCGTATGGATTTCCGTAGGGTTTCAAGTGATTTTTGTTTTTCGTAGGCTTTAGCCATCCACTTGCTGAATATAGTTTTCTCCTATTTCCAAGCTACTCTTTCTTATGGGTGCGGTGTCAATATTTGCCTACAACTTTTTTCATATCATCCAACTATCTCTTCTGGGGACTCCTTACTTGTGTTTGATAATCTTAGGCGCCAATGTATACGGTGATTTGAACATTTCTCTGACGCATTTATGCCCAACTCTTACTTTTCAATTGCATGCTATTGGTAACTCTGCCCTAATAAGAAACATGTATTACTCAATTTTTCCGACATATTTTTCTTGAGCTGCATTGAATTCTTTCATGAGACATTCTAACTATACTGATGCATATTTACTTGCAAGCACTATATCATGGTTTGAGCTAGTTGGCTGTTTACGCCCGTGCTTGTTTTCTGCGAGGGTGCCTGTTCTTTGGCTGTGATTTGGTGTTGTTTTAGCGTCCTTTTTGACCGCTGAAGTAATGGAATTAGTAAAGAATGTCTTTCCAGAAGAATTTGCCAAGCTCGTTCAACTGTGCTTATAATCCACAATCTTCAGAAGGCAAGGAAAGATATACGATCAAACCTAAAGGGATTGCCTCTCTTTCCTATTATTGCCAACATGCGCATGCAACAATTTGAAGAACAAGTTATGGAGGTAGCCAGCATGAACCCAATTTGTGGATACGTTATGTGGACGACACTTTTCTATTTGGTCTCATGGGCGTCCATCCCTGGACAACTGCTTAGTCCACCTAAATATTCAGTTTACCATGAAATTCGATGAAAATGGTACCTTTCCCGTCCTCTCTGGATGACTCACTAAAAAGAAAACCCGATTACACGATGGGACACAGTGCGTACAGGAAATCGACACGGCTCAATACCTAAACGCCAGCTTCCATCATCAGTCTCTACAAAAGCGGCAGTATTAAACACTTTTGCCAAGCGTTCTATGTACATATCTGATACCGAGAGAAGAAATCTACCTGAAATGCTCCCTCTCCAGAAATGGTTCAAACCCAAGAACTACCGGGTACCAAAGAGAAGGAAGATTATATATCTAAGGCTATCTTATGTTCGAGGCACTACAAACAAAATATCAAGCATATTACAAAATAATGCAATAAACACACTGTTTAAACGGCACTTCACTCTACGTCAACAATATAGATCCTCCAAGGACGCAACACCTCAACTGCAGTGCCAAGGGGTACACAAAATTCACTTCTCATTCGGTTTTATTGATGTTAAAAAATCGTTCAACATAATTATTGAACTGTGGGCAATGTACCAGGCTTTAAAGGACGGTAGAATTCACTCTCAATGTACTGCGCTTATAAGCGGCATGTACAACACTGCCCCGCTGCACATAAAACTGAATCATACAACAACTTCAGGGAAGGTTCCCATTCAAAAAGATCTTAGACAGAGAGGCACTGTATTACAAAGCTGTTTTTTCTTACTATGGAGAACATTTTCAAATAATGTAACTGAGATAGAAAAAATAATGGATGGATTATTATAAATGACTGAAGTCGTCTCCTCAGACCGCGTCGTCGTGAAATTGTTTGACGCTGATATTTCGCTAGCCGTTGCAGGTAGCATTATCAAAGCGTACTGTGTGCTGGATTGTTGGATATGCTATTTACAGGGTTCCTAGCGAAGGTGTCCCGGTTGGTGTGCTGGGTTTTTATTGGTTGGTGCTGGTTAATTGGTTAAGCGTGTTGTTATCTGCGGTGATGCGTATTCGTTGCCTGATATATTGTGTTGCTGTCGATCCTTTTTCAAAAAGTTGCCTTGTGTCACAAGACCCTATTCTCGGTTGTGGTTTTGTTGATGTTTTTCTATTTCTATAGCTTCTGCTTCCCTTATGAGGCGTTGGTCCTAGTGCTGCACCCCTGTGATTACTCTTGGTGCTTCAAACTTTGTCACCTGTGCTTGCTACGTATTCGCCCAGAGCTAATTCCGTAGTCTGCAGTCGCTGAACTGTTCTTGTTTTCGCAGTTCTACTGTACGGCCGGTTTGTCCAATACAGCATTTTCCATAAGTGAAGTGGTTTGTTGTATTCTTCACATTTAACGATTAATGTCTAAGCAATTTATGGTCAATCCTACTGAAACCCTTCTGAATTATGCCTGGCACTCGCTCATAGAAGTGTAATTTATTAGTTAATCGGTTGGTAGTATATTTTGCCACTCTTCAATTAAGCACAAGACTGCAATGTTTCAATGAACGGTGTAATCGGTGTTTTCGCAGCTTGCTGGACTGGCAGTATCTTTGCAGAAGATATATCTGTGTAGATTGTACTTCAAGTTTACTTTCAGTTCCGTGTCTCTAGTACACTTACATCTCACGCCTAGTTCTTTTTGATGATTTACAAGCAAGTAAAGCGCGTTAGTTGCTGAAGGTTAAGGTAATTACTATACTAAAGAAATATTAAGCTTGTATACAGGATACAAGTAAATTTCTCTCAGAATCAACGAATTAAATTAGGATATATTTATATTCTATAGGGAGCGATGATAACTGATAAATAAACAAGCCATTAAATCATTTTAGTTGTATTCCATTCAATGGGCGGAAGCTACAACGTGCCTTACTTGTCTTCTACTGCTGAGCATTAGACAACTTACGGAAAGCATCTTGGGGTTGTCATAAATCTGTCGCAGTTTTGGGTCACTAATAAATTACCAACATCTAATTTTAATACGTTTATATCTCTTAATCTTTGCTATAACGATTTTAATGTCTACATCTACCTAATGCCTTATACTTATATTTGCAAAATATTTAGCAATGTTTTGTTGCACGCTACAAAACTCTATTTAAATAACTTCTTTGCCTGAAAAACGTTTTAAGGCTAGTACGTGCAACATATAATATACATTTTTCGAAACTCCTAAATCTACAAATAGCAGTTTTCTGTGCAAAAACGATATCTTCTATTCTAGAATAGAATACTATTCTAGATCGGTGCTTCGTAATTCTAAAATTGGAAAACAATTCTCGATTCTTAATCGGAATTGATTTTCGGTGCACTAAAACCGAATCGGTTTAGCTTCTAGACTGGCAATCATTTTGAAGTATTATATCTTATCTTAGTTTTTGGTTCTTTCTCATCCTTCCAGTGGCCGTTATTAAATAAGCGGGCAGAGCTTTCTGATTAAAATATTAAAATTAATCTATTCTTTCTGTATTTAAATAATAATAAAAATGAACTAACTCTGCAGAAGTTTGTTTTCTGTAGTTAACGTTATAACGTTTAAATTGTTATCCATTCCACGATTTTCGTCATTAAGTTCGCGATCGCCTGGTGCGTTTAAATTGATAGGCGCGAAGGTAGCATCTATTCGGCCCCCACGATTTTCTGTATTCGGCAAACATCGCCTGACCGTACGTATATTATAATTATTGATTTAATGGTAATTTAGTGGGCCGAACAGATTCGCCTGCGCTCGAAATTTTCAATTCCAACGTGCAGTTTTGTGACCAGTAAACAATGAATAGTGTTAATGACCTTTTAAAGATTGATTATTCAAGACTTTCGGCGAGCATAATTTCATTTTAAAAATTAAATGTGTTTGGGTGTGTTTTTTTTGTTAAATAATTACTGACTCGATGACTATCTTATACTATTGTTTGAAAGCAATTTATAAGAATGGATTTTATAAAATTTTAAGGTGTTTTTAAAAAATTCACATTAATTTCAAGTGAGTTTTTTCTTATAATAACATATATTTTTGTTTTTAAAATTAACTCGATGACTATCTTATACTATTGGTTGAAAGCAATTTATAAGAAAGGATTTTATAAAATTTTAAGGTGTTTTTAAAAAATTCACATTAATTTCAAGTGAGTTTTTTTTTATAATAACATATATTTTTGTTTTTAAAATTGTTGTTGACACCTCACCCGCCGCCACTGTACCCCTCATAGATTTTCTGTTACCCGCTATCTAATCATTTCTGTCTTCTTAAACTTTGCTCTGTATATTACCATTGGTCTATTGGTATCATATGTGCATGTATTTTTTAAGTTAGGGCTAGCAATTTAGATTTAAGTAGATTTTGTATCGCCTAGATCTAGAACTATTTATTACTTAATATTAACCTTGAATTTACACTCTCGAGAGTATAATTTCTTTCACATCTGATTACAGCATTGAGTAAACAGTTTAAGTTTTCCTTAAGTATGTATAACTTCTGACTAGAAACTAGAATTTGATCATTCACCAATAGCTCGCTAATATTGATAAAAAATCTAGGATAATTTCCACATCTGATTCACTCATTTCTACTGACTGGTATTGAGTCATATCGGTAAAAAAAAGACGTAAAGTAGCTATTAAAATAATATGGTGCTAGACTACTTCTTTCTACTACTCCTCATAGCTAAATGATTTCACGTGAACCAAATGTATTACTGACTATACGTTTGTGTCCTCTCATTATGGATGTGTTTAATTAAAACAGCTGAGTTTTGTTTTAGAAGCGCAGGTATATGCGAGCTTAAAAATGTTACCAGCAAACGTGTGTATTTATACAATTGTTCAGAACGAAACATTTTCAGCCTACGGCTTTACCGGTCAGCGTTAATTCATTTATGTATCAGCAATCACTACACTGCATGGAATCACATCAGTGTCAATAATGCGTGAAATCCATGCATACCGATCAGTAGGCAGAGCATCAGCACTCCCGAAATTAATTTCTGAATTCTATTTTTATATTTAACTGGCCGCAATGGAGCTCGTTAGTAGAGCAATAAACACCCAAACCGGACTGCAGAAAATAAAACTAAACTCGAAAATTAAACAATCAAAATGTGCTGGACGCTCAGTATTTGATACCACAGGGTTTTCATTACAGTGCGATGGGAATTTTTAATTTTGCAGCTTGAATAAAGCCAGCGATGAGATGTTTTATCGTGGCGATAGAGAACAATGGCATTGTGATTTGCACGTCTCTCCTTTTCTGAAAGTGGAACGAGTTGGAAAGGCGAAGATTGTTTGCTGTTTTCCTGTGATTTTGATTTTGACTTACCTAAGCCAAAGCTGCCAATTAAGAACTGCAGCTAGGAGCATTACGATGCTTTGTCCTCAACACAATGGAAATTCTACTAAGAATAATAACTAAAACTTAGTTACAAGTTTGATACAAACTGCACGCTATGATAGTTGGTATTGGAAACTACACCCAATAAAAGACATTTTGCGGATACACAGTTTCCGTACCCCAAATTTCCAATTTATCTTAGTCTACAGGAATAAATTCAGGGAGAACTTTTATACCTTCGTAAGCTGACTGGGAAAGTAAGAAAGGTTAAGTACCCTGTCATCAGTCAGTAAATTGCTTTGGGGTCGCTGTAATGTGTAAATAAATAAATATTTGCAGTAAAGAGCTTTATAGGCCTCCCATATAAAGTATATTAGGACACCCGGGTATAAAATCCTTCTAATGAAAAAGGAGTGATTATTAATTTAAAAAATAATATTTTTTAAGTTGTGGTATTTTGCTGAAAATGTTTAACAGCAAAATGTACCCAGAGCTCTATGTATAAAATTCAAATTACAATATAACTTTGTTTTGACACATTCCACAAATATTTCAGGATAATAAATATTAATAGCATAAGCAACACAAAAATGTTTTTAAATAATAAATACCGATATAGAAGAAACACATCTGCGTATGGGCCAATATTGTAACGTCAACGGACAGAGAAAACTGAAGACGATTGTAGGTACAGTTTCTAGCGTGCGTCTACGATAGGACTTTGAATACGCCTCATAGGGGAAATACATGCGTTTGTAGAATTCTTCAATTTCCTGCTCTCCAAGTTTAAAAACGCACCCAAAATAAGGTGTATGCAGAAGAGACTTTAATTTGCCAGAGATTACATCTATTTTGCTATTTTTATAACGCTAATCTTAATGATAAAATTGAAAAACTTTGAAGAAATGTGTAGTAATATCGCCAAATCCGCCGCGCGATCGCGCCAGCAAAGCTCAGTGGCAAAGGATTCGCTTTGCAATGCGATCTTCGGGAGTTAGAATTCTCCATTCTGCTTTTTTTAATTATTTTATATGAAAAATGTTATATATTTGTAAATAAAATTTTATGATGATCTATAAATACACAATATTATTGAATTTTGTAGATACATTACACCAAGAATACTTGCTCAAGTGCGGAGATGGTTTTATAATCGTTTGGGTTATTCTTTTTTATGAAACTCAAAATTTCACGTATTTTATATGACGTGTATTTAGATAATACTAAAACAGTTGGATTTACAGAAATAAAACGTTAGGATAAAAAAAATTAAAAAAAAAATTCTTCGGTTATCCTTGGTTTAAGTTAGGCAATATTGTCAAGTGGAGTTTTGTAAGCTACCGTTTTCAAATAACCCCACAGGAAAAAATCAAGGGGCATCATATCCGGAGATCTTGCAGGATTTTCCATGGTACCCCTCTTACCAATCCATTTTCCAGGAAATCTATGTTCCATCCATTGTCGCATAGGTATTGTAGAATGTGGGGAGACTTCATCCTGTTGGAAATGCAATATTTGTTCAACCATCTCCATATTTCCTAGTTCATTGATTCGATTTTCTAATGATTGTGTGATAAGTGGATCAGTTTCCTTTTCTCCATGTTCTAAATACAATTATCCAGTCAGATTTTCATCGATAAAAATCAGCCCAATAGTCTCATTTCTCAGAATACTAGCCTACACATTCATCTTATCAGAAAACTGAGTATGATCCTGGAGGGTTTTCATTGTCTTGACTCAAGCTGTCCTACAAGTACAACGATTTTCAAACCCCGTTTACACATCCCCTTGATTTCTCGTTGTAAATTAAATTTACTTAACATCGAAAGTTATTGGGACTGGTTGGTTTTGAAATGAAAGCACTGTATGTATGTATGAGCATTTCAATGTTTCATTGGTCGAAGGCCACCGTATATTGCCATTATTACATAATCTTCCTCACGTCTGTTTTCCATTTCAATTCAGGTCTTCCTCTTCTTTTCCTGTCTACTGTCTCCAAATTCATAGCACTTCTCATAGTATTTCAAAGGTTCAAAGGTACCTGCGATGAAATGCTCCGCGTTCAAACGCCTCAGCGTCCAAACGTCTCCGCGTCCTCCTTATTTCTTTATTTCTAAGTCTTACTGTTTAGAAGTTCGGGCGTAGCGCCTCTCATTTCTGTCGCTAACAAGAGTTGTTTTCGTTTGCTACTAAGCTCCCATAGGTGAAAATGCTACAACTGCTAAGTGCATTACTTTCTTAGTATTTATGCTGAACTCTTTACATCATAATATGCCGTGTATACTTCCTGTTGCTTTTCGTGCTTGTACTATCATTTTAATGTCTACCTTGCAGTTACTCTATAGATGTAAAAATATAGTGCAGTTATGCGAAATATTACTACTGCGAAGTTTCAGATAATTTCCCAGTTTATGAAATTTTTGAAGGGCTTTGTTTAGCAATTTCTTGCACATCATCTCCCAATTTTCTAGTTTTGTAACCATAGGGTCTATAAATAAAGGTCCCGTTCTAAGTTTCAACATGGTATTTAAGTCTCAAATATTTTATTATTCACAATTATCTAATAGGAGTTTTTAATAACGTCTTTTAGTTCAAAGAAAACAAGGAGAACTATGTAAATCCTAATTTAATTGAAATTGGTCTTAATTGGGTTTCCTACTGTCGAAATCAATGGAAACTGTTCGAAAACGTAGGTTAGTGAAACTAAATACATACATAGCAAGTCTCAGAATACATGTTGAAAGGATAATGAGATGATTATGAAAGTTCCAGATGCTGTAGCTACATTATAATGTTTTTTTTTATATTTACATACCAAACATGAACAATATTTCTTTATTCACAATACCTATTAATAATTTATTCTAACACATAACAACACCACTTTCTTGCGGATTACATGCTGAGCCTTATATTTTCATGTGTCTGTCCAATGACCTGCCGCTGGGGCATTTACATACAAACAGTTACAAGTATGATTTACATTTAATTAACAACCTTCTTCATTTACAATACCTTTCCTCTAGACTTTCTAGACAGACTTTTGAAGAAAGCAAATATAGGTTCATGCATTTCTATAACACATAATCGGTTTACTTATAGTGCGATATAGTTCGAATATCATGGAAGACCTTATTTGTAGATACAAACTGTACAACTTTTAAGCACTGGCACGAAATACTTTTATATAATGTTGGATATATGCCATTACACATTTTGTATAATATTTCGCCTATAAAAAAACTAATACGGAATTTTAAAAAAATTGTTACATTCCCCATATTAAAACTTAAGACAATTTGATTTTAAAAGTAGTTATTGATGCCATTATTTCATATTACTACTATGAACAATAGCCTAATCAATAGGTAAATGTTGAGGTAGTAATTAATTTTAGAAGAGCCACAGAATAAAGCCAGCATAAGCTTAAACAGCCAGGATAACTCCTGCAGAGTTATGACAAAAATTCCTGCGAGCACGATCCCATCCCAGCAGGCCATGGGTGCATAATGGTGGGGATGGAATGTTGATGACGTAACTTGGGCCAGCGCGGATTATCGGAGATTCCTCTCGCATTCCTCGGCTGCTGTGTTGTTCACGGCTACTAGATGATACATGTATATTATGCAAGGCTTTCCTCTATAGAATCCGAAAATTTAAACTTAACGATTTGATTTAATGTTTCCCTAAACAATTTAATTACGACGGTTGGTGGTTTTTGAAAAGCTTTTTTTAATAAACCTGCAAACGCTTAAAAACGTTATATTGGAAAGTGATATTTATTGATTTTATGTAAACAGGCCCTTCCCATTGTTCTTCATTGAATTCGCTGGTAAAAACATGGAATATAACAATACAGGGCGAGTCATGTAATTTGTAGCCCCTTGGCAAACAAATACTGCAACCCAACGTACATATGTATTTTTCGACAACAAAGACCATTAGTATTATAGTTTGTAGGAATAGATCAGAGTAATTTAATATTATTGTTCATTATGTTTAACGTAGATTCTTTATTACCATCGTAATCTTTCTCTTTAATACCTTTACTATATCCTATATGAAAAATAATGTTTACTAATAAAGAGAAAACAGGTATGTCATTGTTGTTTGGCGATTGTGGCCAAAATGCAAGCCCTTGTCATAAATGGCATGCCCAATATCAGACACATTAGGCAGATCAGTCTCTAAATTTGTTTATTTATAATATGTTGGAGACTTTTTTAATTGGACGCAGAAATTGTATTAAAGTAAAATTAAGTCCGAGGGAGTACAAGTGAAGTTCATAAAAATCTCGACGACGGATAACAGCAGTTGCAAATTGGTAATTAGCGAGACGTTTTCAAGAAGAGTGCTTTTACTAAATTAATTAATTAGTATTCAGAATGTTGTAAAGGGTTTTGTATGTAAGCTCAGCAAGTAAAATTTTGTGTTTATTCAATATATGTGTCATTAAACCATCATCATCCAGGTGAGCTGTTGAAAACAATACGTGCGCCTTTGCTTACATCTTGTAGTTTATAACATTGTAACATTTACTACAATTAGTTAATAGCTATCAACGTATAGTCAGCTTAGCTGCTACAATTGTTTATTGGCAAGAATACATAATAATTACTTCTAAATGCATAACTAAACATTTGCAGGTATGACGAACTTCTTGCAATAAAAGCGCCATGAAAGTGTTTAAAATCCATAACAAACCTGGACAGGTTATTCATAAGTTTTTTAAAATTATCTAATAATGTTTGCACAGGCTGCCCTAAGGGGTCTAGCTGTCACCACATTTGTTCGTTATCTAAAAAATAATTCTGTAATTTTATTTCTATATTTCGGTGGTATATTGGAGAAAATTGCTAAAATTATAATCAAAACAAGTAAATTTAAAGTAATTTGTAAAACAACAAACAACACTTTCAATGCCTTATTTAACGCAAGGGATAAAACTGATGATTTGTTAAAATCAGGTATTTACAAATTAAACTGTTCGCAGCGTAATTATGTATACATAGGCCAGACAATTAGAAATTTTGATACCAGATACAAAGAACACATGCACTCATATAAATACAAACACCCAGAAAAATCTAACTATGCTCAACACTTATCAGAACACCATCATGCATTGACGTCAAATAATATATTAACATTTTTACACTTTCAGTGATGATAAACGTAAATTGGACATACTCGAGACCTTTCAAATTTACAAACACACTTTAACAAATACAACTTTAATGAATCAGCAAAATGAGCTCCTAAATTTCCCGCTATTGTCAGTTTTGATATAGAAGACCAGAGCCAAGTCCGAAATCAATATCCAGTGTGCTGTTGCCCTAGCTGCAAATGTTTACAATAGTAAATGGTGTTAAAAATGACATGTAAAAAGTCTAAATTCGTATAAAGCACAAAAAGTAAGTAAATCCTATTGACACTGAGTCTATGATTATTATTAAATTATAAAAAAATAGTATTTGATTTCAATAAAGAATTCCACATTCACTGAAGAATCTACACTGTAAATAGTGATATCTAACATCACAATAAACAATCTTTTAAGTAAAGCATAAGAATCTTAACCAATTGGCTATCTTATTGTAATATCTTACTTTACATTGAATACGAGGACAGCCTTTTATGTTTTTACAAACGACCACTAGGTGGCGCTATTGAGATGCGTCATTATTATTTTCGTAAAATTTGACATTTGTTATTGTGAAAATAGTAGCACCTTAGAAATTGACCTAGTAGTGTGTTTACAGTGAGCGTTTAAAAAAGCAACTTTGTGAAAAAATGGAAATTTCTCGTAAAGGTTTCCGTTGGATGATTTTTTACGATTTTAGTTAAGGCTTAACTCAATAACAACGCATAGAATCCCTTCGTTCAACATTCGGCAATGAAGTACCTACCATCAGAAAAGACTGTTTACAATTGGTTTGTAGAATTTCGTCGTGGTCGTGCGTCCGTCAGTGATGAATTTCTTGAAGTTCGACCAAAATCGGTTGTTATTCCAAAACCATCCATGCTATGCACAACATGATTGAAAAAGATCGACATAGGACTTACAGTGAGATAGAGGCATATCGAAGACTGCAGTACATTCGATTTTGCATGACATTTGGCTGTGAAGAAGATCTGTTCCCGATGGATTCCGCATAATTTGACCGAAAAAAGACTAGTGTTAATTGGTGTAAGGAAATGCTCAAGCAATTCGACCGAGGAACTGCAAAATCCGTATACAACATCGTAACTGGGTGACGAAACTTGGATATATTCGTATGAACGGGAAACTAAGCAACAATCCATTGTTTGGGTGTTCCAAGATGAACCGAATCCCACAAAAGTTGTTCGTTCACGAAGCACTTCCAAGAAAATGATCGCTTGTTTCTTCGTTCTACTGGACATGTCGCAACCATTCCTTTAGAGGATCGAAGAACAGCTAACGCTGAATGGTATACAACAATTTGTTTGCCAGAAGTCATCGACGAATTCAGCAAAAACAAGCGAAAACGTCGCATCATTCTTCACGCAGCACGTCAAACAATTGATTATTTGAAGAAGAAAAACATCGAATGAAAGTCTCATTGCACGTATTCACCTGATTTATAGCCTAACGACTTCTTTGTGCCGAATGTCAAACAAAAAAGGCGTGGACAGCGATTTTCATCACCTCAAGAAGCTGTTGAAGCCCTTAAAAACCACGTTTTTGAGACACCAACTGTGGAGTGGCGAAACTGTTGCGAGAATTGGTTTGAACGCATGCAAAAGTATGTAAATCTTAAAGACGAATATTTAGAAAACTATTAAAAAAGCTTGTTCCAAAAAAAATTTTTTTTTCCTAATTTCTGTTAAAACTTAAAAGGCTGCCCTCGTACACTTGATCTTCAAACTTTCCTTTACTCGTCGCACAATACAATTTACAGTGTACTATCAATGTTTTTTGAGCAGCCGTGTATTTTGGTGGTACAGGATGGCTATTAACAACCAGTTAACGAAATGTGGATGTCGTTACATAAGCCGTGCATTGTTTTAACAAACCTAGACGCATTCTTTGCTAGGATTTCAAAATATTTGATGTTCTAGTTATCAGTACATTAGAGTTTTTATTCCATCTGTAATTAAATAATTAAAATCCGTAAAACGATCGAATATCTCTTCAGAACACATTTACACAACAAATCCGGAAACTCCTGCAAAGCGTGGTAGAGATTCAAAAGTTAGGTTAGAAGTTTACTGTAAAAGACCTCTGTCTAGAACCATTTCTTTTACGTAAAACAAAAATGGTCAGGTATGATAATGTGCATTCTTTTAGATATATTCCGTTGTCGTTGTAAACATAATTCTATATTTAGATTGAATATTGCTGTTTTTAGATCTTAAGCACAATCTCTAATAGTTAAACCCTGTTAATTCAACCCCTGCCACTTTACTAAACATCGTGGAGAACTCATATAAATTTCATCAAGGCTTGTCAAGTAATTCAAACGCGGACTTTTAGTAGTTAGGAAAAGCTTTAAGAAATGTATGGCACGATACATTTGGAAGTAAATATAGTGTATGTTGTAGAGTATAAGTATTGAACTCTTGTGGCTTAAGTGAAGAAACACCTTTTTTCATTATACTGTTAAGGCATTTCTTAATTTATAATTAAATGTAACTTTTTGTATTAGCAAGCCATTACACTATTCTCCCTTTTGTTTCCGGAAATAGGGCCGTCTACCTGAACGCTGGAAAGTGCACTGCAGCCAATGTAAAAACCAATGTATGTAGTATACCAGAAATTAAATTTGTTGCAGTCTTGACATCATTCTATTTTTAAGAAAATAAGATAAATATTGATATTGGGTTGTGTGGATTGTATGCTTAAACCATGATAATTTGTAATAAGGTGACAAAATTTCATTAATTTAAGTCTACATATATTGTAAACGTAGCCTGTTTTTACCGTATTGTTGCACTACTCTTGGCAATAGTTTATTATTAGTTCTTATAGTTTTTGCTATAATTTGTTCACCTCATTTCAATCTGGATATGTTGTATATAGACTAAAAACCGCAAGTTGGACGGTCGCCTATTAATGTAACAACGGTGGTAATAGGAAACGCTTATGTTCAGTAGCTTTAGTAGCCCCCTAATTGATGTCGAAAATCATATAGATGTTCATGTATAATTACACCTAATATTTACATAGATTACTGAGGTATGTCAATTAGGTTGCAGTATTAGTTAGCCAAAGGCTGCAGATTTAGGGGGATCCGGTTCCATTTGTGTTAAGCTTTCTACACTTATTTGTAGATTTAGTTTCGAAGAAGAGATCGTCTGATAGTTCTATAAATTGTTCTCTTTGATACGCAATGTAACATATTGATAAATATGAAACCATACTCAAACGGCAAAACGGTGTAAACTTCAAATATTCTTAAAATTAACTGAACTCACACAAAAAACAGCTCAAGAGCTGTTTAGAAATATACATTGTTTTTTTTTTTTAGTTTTACTTGACTAGTTAAGTAACTGAATATTTCAGAATTGGTGGTTGCTATGATTTTAAATACTTCAATTTTATAATCACGTTTTATTGTTGATTTTATTAAGTGTGCTATTCAGAGAAAACAACAAATTGCCGCACAATTATTATAGAAAATGGATCTGAAATATATGAACTGTTGCAATCGATATATTAAAGTTGTAGCTCATAATATAACAGCTTTATACATTTGCGGTTATTGAAACCGAAAGTTGTCCAAGGCGGCGTGGACGCATAAATATAGTAAGAAAAGCCTCAGGTGTGCCAAAAATAATACAGCTAGATCGAAGGGTGGACTGCGGTTATATAAAACTGCTGTTGACATTGATGTATAGCAGTAAATCTTGCGAAGACAGAAACATGAAAGCAAAATTAGGACATTTGATATGATATTTATATGCATCCGATATGAAAGAATTTTGTAAACAATGCTCTGTTGCGGATTATATAGCAATATGGAGGACTAAATAGAACAACTCAAAAGAGTTCAATATAGGTAAAATAGATTGAAGAATAATGGTTGAAAAGCCAATAGCTTTCAGAAGGAGAGACCCAGATAAGTAAATCTGTTAACTTGCTTAAATTTTAAGTAAATTATTTTCAAATAACGTTATAACAGATTTGTTGCTTATTTTTGGTGCTGCAGTCCGCAATTAATATATTAGGCTCTATCCAACATAAGACCACAGAAAAAATATTTAAATATTTAGCGGTCTTGAAATTTCTTTGGGAAACAAAGGTAAATCTGTTAATTCAAGAAGATGTAGGCCCTCAACGATTACAAACATGGAAAATGAACTTGCAACATTACAAGCAGTGAATGAGAATCTCCATGTAGGACAGAGATATCTACCAAAAATGTGTTTTTCTGTTTTTTCGGTAAATATTTGGTGTGGTAACCATATTATTAGACCAGATTTATTTCAGAAACGCGTAACTGTACAACGTTACTTAAATTTCCAACAAAAATTTTAGCCGGGTTGTTTGAAAATGTAGATCTGAATGAATAAAAAAATCCATTGTACGACAACAACGGCGGTACCAACATGATGGCTGTCTTGCTCACTACGTATTTGGAGTAAGTTGGATTGGAAGAGGCCCTGGGTATCCCTGGCTACCAAGCAGTTGCTGTGTCACCCAATAGACTTGGGGTACAATTAAAGATGTAGTATACTCAACTACGTTAGTAAATGAGCACGATTTATAGAATAGGCATTTACATCAGTTATACATCGCTTCTCGAGTACGAAAATCGTTTTTAAAACGAATTTTGAACATTTATGAAATATAATAAAACTTTTGTATTTATTTTTTGTTTTTCACTTGTTTAGTTTTTCCTATAGTACGGTTGCGCTAATGGGTTAATTGTTTGTTGCCTTACTTCGTTATAATTCATACTTACATTTTAATATTAATAATAATAATAACACAGACCAACAAAAAATTTTTTGGGAAAACTTTTTAAACAAATACGTATTTGTAAAACTTAGTTACAACGTGCTTAAATGATATCCAAGCCTCCTTCTCCTGTGTAGTCATTTTTGTTTCAAAGTTAGAATCGAACATCATTTTACGAATGTCAAGTCTAATGAAAACCCCTTCTTTCAGTTTGGCTTCCGATAAATGAGGAAACTTCTCACATAAATACTTAAAACATTCACCATCTTTAGGAAAGGCTTTTGCGAACTGTTTCATTAATCCTAGTTTAGTGTGAAGAGGTGGTAGAAGAGTCTTTTTTGAATCTACTAAGGTTTTATGTAAAATGTTCTTCTCTGGTGTTAAGGCTTTTCTTGCACGCCAATGTTTTGTGGACCAGTGTTGATCCCTTGCTCTGCTGTCCCACGCACATATAAAACATGGAATGTTAGTAAATCCCTTTTGTTGGCTAAGGAGCACGCAAACAATTTTCAACAATTTCACATATCATCCAATCGTGAGCAAAATAGTTAATTTTCTGTAATATCATGTCTAGATTTTCATAAGTTTCCATGCGTAAGTATTTCCATTGTTTAAAAGAACAGCTTTTAAGCTTGTTTTTGATGAGTCTATAAAAAGCCTCCAGTCTTCGTTGTTTTACTGGATTCCTAATTCATTCATTAGACCCCCAATATTATCCAATATTATGGCAGTAAACTAAATCCTCTTCCTGCTTAAAAAATTTAGCGAACTGCTAATTTCTTGTTCTATAATGGTGAATAAATGTTCCAAATGCCAACAAATGTTTTTCTTTTAGTCTAGAGCCAAGCAATTCTGCTTTTTTTTAATCAAACCCAAATCTCTTACCAGATCATTTAACTCGGCCTGTGGAAACAACTGAGGTTCTAAATTTTCTGGAGAAAATTGTAACGCATCATCATCATCCGGTCAACCTTCAACAGATTCAGATTCACTGGACTCATCAAGTAAACCGTCATCAATATAATGTGGTGGCTCAGGGACAGGAAGTCCGAATAGCTGAAGGAAGGTTAGGACAGACAATTACTTTCTTATTTCTTCTTCTTCTTCTTTGTATAGGCCAATGGCCTGTTAATTTACCTACAATGCAGTAGGTTCTGTGAGCCCTCTTTGCACGTATGCCGGGCAGGAGGCTAGCCTAACCCATCGAACAGAGAAGAGAAGTTCCACTACAAGTTTAACGATTGTCAAATATGTTTGTAAGACAACCGGGACCGACGGTTTTACGTACCCTCCGAAGCACGACCGGTTGCATATGCCACTATATTGGTCAACCCATCCAAGTACTGACCGCGCGGTTTGTGCTGGACTACGAATACCGTTTGACCGGCGTCCGCAGCGCTCCGCTATGCAACCGATTTCTTATTTTTAGAGATATATCCAGTAACAGCAATGCTACAAAAACATCAATCGTCTGAATGATTTTTTTTTCTCTCCATACCATGGGTTAAAAGCAGTCTTTGCTTTTTTTAGACCATTTTCTAAGGTCTTCAACATAAACATAGCAAACCTTGTGTGGAGCCCAACGTTGTTCTTAATCACCGAGTTTTACACCAAAATATACAAAGTACACTATTTTAACAAAGTCTGTAATGCTTCGTTGATGTTTTTTACTACAAAATCACCACATATACAGGGAATTTTCTTTTTAGTATACATTGCCTTTTTTTTTTTTTAAAAGAATCGTGGAGTTGCCATAGCAACTCCACGATTCTCATCCCATCCCGCTTACCTCGGATCAGCGCACGTAGCGCTATACACAAGTCTAACATGCCCCACCCTTGTAAACCCCCCCCAACTATGCTACCGAGTCACTCCCGCTGCTCCCGAATTAATTAAAATTCGGGCCACAACGGGAGTCGAACTCGGGTCAACCGGTTGCGAAGCGGACTCTCGCCCACTGCGCCACCCGGTCGCCATACATTGCCTATGTATACTTTTAAAATGAAAGCATCAATTACGCCTATTATGTAGGCAACCAACTATACAGACAACTAAAGCAATAAAATTTGGCTTTATTTAGTATCTTTTTGCTATTTTTATACAACCATGTACAGTAAAGACGAAAAAGTGGAAATTCCAATGTGGTATCCGAATGGCAACAGCTTAAGAACTGTGAGAGACTTATTTTCACTCAAATATCCAGAAAGACCTATTCCTTGTATTCGAACCATATAAACAATTGTTAGAAAATTTAAATCGGAGGCATGCGTAATAAATTCTCATAAAATAAGAACTAAAAGTAATCATGTTTTAACGGAAGAAATCAAATTAAATATTTTATGCTACGCTGAAGAAAATGCCCATAGTATCACTACGAGAAATAGGTTCACATTTTAATGTTTCTAAAACCTCGGTATTTATAACACTAAAAGAATTTAAATATAAATCGTACACATTTTGAATCACCAACAACTATTCGATGGAGACAAAGAAAAAAGAATAATCTATTGTGAAACATTCTTTAATTTGCCAAATGAACATGAATACATTTTAAATAAGATAGTTGAAGCAACTTTCACAATAAATGGAGAAGTCAATTCATAAAATTTTCTGTATGTATTATAATTCCTAATCTATCCACTATCCAGTATCCTGATAAACTTATTTCTTAGATATTGATCCCGCACTAACTGCCATTTACAAAACTTAACTCACAGCCAATACACTGGGAAAGTTAAGGTACGGCTAGGAATAGTTGAAAATAAGCTTATCGGTCCATATTTCATTGATGGTAATCTCAATACAGCCATATTTTTAGAGCTATTAAGGAACGACATCATTCCGTCAATAGATAACTTAAACATCGATGACCCGTGGTTTCAAATGGATGGAGCCCCTCCGCATTCCGCGAGTGCTATAAGAAACTTTCTAAACGACAGGTTTCCAGGATGTTGGATAGGAAGATTCGGTCCTATACCGTGGCCCCCGCGTTCTGCAGATTTGTCGCCCAATGACTTCTTTGCTTGGGGATATCTGAGGTCAAAAATTTATACAAATATTCCAATACAAAGTATTCATTAATTAAAAGATCGCATACGTACCGAATGCAACAGTTTGAATCCCGACTTTCTTGCGAATGCTGTGCGTGCTTTCAACACCGTTTAGGTTATTGTTTCGAAGTAGAAGGTAGCCATTTCGAATACTTGTTGTAACTGTTGTTTTTATTTTCATTTCCGTTTTCTGTTATTGATATTTAATGTTTTACAATAATAATCGTCGTTGTTGTTCAACTCATTTTGATTTACTTATTTAATATAAACACTGCATCAACATAATCTTCATACTCAAATAATTCACAACTGCAGTGACGTTTGCTTCTGTTTTTTAGTTGTGGGTATAGTTGGTTGCCTACACAATAGGCGTAATTGACGCGTTCTTTTTAAAAGTATACATAGGCAATATATACCTAATTGTATTCTAAAAAGAAAAATTCCCTGTATAATAAAAACTGTTAGGCCAGTTTTTACAACCACGGTTAGCCATACTTAGAGCACATTGGCAAACAACTGAAAAGTGAGGTTATGTTGACTGAAAGAAAACCAACAGATATAAGCGAACAAAGCGGGAAAACAAAGAGCAGTATTGCCAACACTGCCAACCTAATTACATTTAAATTTACTGTATGTTTTAGTATACTAAAAATGCACTGATATTCAATAAAAATGAAGTTCTCATATTTCGCATATTCAAATGTCAAAAATGGTGGGTGATACGACTTTTTCTCACACACCCAAAAAATAAAGCAAAATCGTTAAAAAAGCTTTTTATCGTTGGCCTGTGTAATAGACAATTTCAACAAGTATTTATTTTTGCTTTATACGTATTTCGACATACACAGGATAACAGCACACTGGATATTGATTTCTGACTTGGCTCAGGTCTTCTATTCCAAAACTTCCAATAGCGGGGTAGTTATTCAATTTGCTCATTCATTAAAGGTGTGTTTGTTAAAGTGTATTTGAGAATTTGAAAGGCCTCGAATATATCCAATTTACGTTCATGATAACAGAAGTGTAATAATGTTATTATATTATTTTATGTCAATGTATGATTATGTTCTAGTAAGTATTTCGCGTAGTTAAATTTTTCTGGGTGTTTGTATTTGTATGAACGTATGTGGTCTTTGTATCTGGTATCTGGTTGGTACTGTTTGACCTATGTATACATAATTACAATGTGAACAGTTATTTGTAAGTACCTGATTTTAACCAATCGTTGGTTCTATCGTTTACATTGAATAAGGTGTTGAAAGTGCTTTTTGTTGTTTTATACATTACTTTAAATGTACTTGTTTTGATTATAATTTTATCAATTTTCTCCGATATATAACCAAAATAAGGAATTGAAATATGTATATTTAACATTTTCAGAGTGGTCTTTTGAATATATCCTTTGAGTTGCTGATTTATAATCTTTCTTTTTGATTATTGTGTCTATCAGTTTTATATTGTATCCATTACTGTGTGCAACTTATGTAATAATCGAAATCTCTTTGATGTAATCGTTGTTAATTAGAGGAACTTTTAGAGCTCTGTGTATCAAGGACCTATAGGCTGCTAATTTAAGTGTTTTATGGTGACATGAGTCCTGTGGTATTGTGATATCTGTCTGTATGTGTAGGTTTCCTATAAATAGACTATTAGAGTTTGTTTTTGGAATTAATGTTTATGTTTAAGTTTAAATAATTAATACATCTGTTTTGTTCTGTTTCTTATGAAAAGTTTATGTTAGAGTGTATAGTATTAGTAAAGTTTGTCTCTACGAGAAAATATACAAAATGTTGTACAGGATTAATTTTCAATTTTTGTTAATGATTAATAAAAGTGTAACTTTGTAAGGAAATATTTTCACAACTTATGTTTGTGTTAAGTACGTCCAGAAAGTAAATCAATACGATATTGAATATCCTTCCGTATTAACACTGTCAGCACCACGAAGGAATAGCCTATACATACTGCAATTATTTCCAGTTGATGGCAATATACAACATTTTGCAGGATGTATTATTTTACTTCGTTTGTTGTTTTATTAGTTAATTTGTTGCATTATGTATTGTATTGCTATTAATGGTTTCTTAAACAAATCGGCAATTTAATAAACTAACTAATAAATGATTAATTTCACAGAATTACTGCAGCATACTAATAAAATTCCAATTCAAAAAGGTGTTTTATTACATTCCTCATCAATACGATGTTGGAAATTCCTAACGAAAGCTCAAACATCACAAAGGTTTGTTAGTAGAACAAATGTAGCACCGCGTAATAATCAAATTATTTATGCTTATAACAAATGATTCCATTATTGTAGGTGAGATAAACACGGAAGCATCACATCCGAGCACGCGGTGCGTGTGCACACATAATCAGACAGGACTAGCACGTGCGATTCACCGTCTGCCCCCTGTGAACTTTAAATATACTCTTCTCCACCACCCTCACTCACCCTACGGTTCCGCATTCGGACATGTGTAGCCCCCCATTTCAAGCAACGATGGATTATGATGAAATGCGAAATTACAATTCGTATATGCGACGAATTGGCGTATGTTGCCTAAGGACAATCATTACCATTTGTGTCACTAGTGACCCGATTAAAATTACCAAAGGATGTTTAAAAATTGAAACTCTGTTTCAGTTGGGTTGGGTTTTCGATGCTGATTAATTCTAACTTTTTTAAATTAATTTAATTTCTGTGTGTTATTTACTTGCATCTAATGTAAGAAATATTGGAAGAATTTATTTCTTATGAGTAATCTCTCATAATTTAAGGATCATACAAAACTGTAGAACGAAATACCTTTACATTCTTATGAAGTAATTGATGTAAATGAAAGTATATATCGCTATAAGAGGGACAAGGATGGCTCAGTAGTAGGAGGGCCAAGCTTTGGATGTAATAGTCCAAACTCTTCCCGGTTCGAACCTCTCCAGGATCGGGGTTTTTCTAATTCCCTGGGTGATCGGTACTGGGTCCCGGTCTCCATTTGCCATTGGGGATCAAGTTAATGGCACTCCTCGTATTACGGTCGCATTACAGGAGTAACAAGACCATAAACAAAAACATTCACACGCAACAGGCAAGCCAAGCACGGTTTCGCACCAACACGGTAACCCGCAGAGTCGGGCCCTGTTGTGCATAGATTAGCTTTGCCTCACACCGCCTCGGCACTGCGCAAGCGGTACAAACGAGGATCATGATAATGATATTTCGCTATAAGACATCTGAACATCCGGTTGGTATGGATGAAAGCGTAGCAGACTCATGCCGAGAAAGTGTAATACTGGCGATTAGGGAGAAAACTCTTTAAAATTCTACTCGCTGTATTGGAAGGCTGTGGAAAGCCACCAACGTACTCTGCTGTAGGTAACATTACCCACGGTCGTTAAATTCGTTAGCGTAAAGTTAGAGGGCTGTGGCTTTGCATTAAACACCTCACAATTACTGCTCTGGAAATTAAAGACGGTATTCTCAAAAGAAAAAACTTTAATAACCGGAAGCCATTTTGAAATTTTAAATAAAAGCGTAGATTATGTTTGGTATCGTTGGAAAGGGATTTTCAAAATAGTTCTTCTTTATTTGAAAAATAAAATCTGTGGTATCTCTTACGGTTGGGGAAATAATTTTAAATTTCTTTTTAATTCTCATGATTAAAGATGTTCAAAACGTCTACCCCTTTCATTTAATCAATCCTATGCTCTCTTTGCAGCGCTATATGTTGCTAGGAACAAATTTTCGGGGGAGAGGGAACGGTAATAATCTTGAATTCTTTGTATCATGTTCATCTCTATGGTGGAGCGTTGTTGGTAGAAGAGATATTTTAATCGTCTAACAAGAAAGGTCTAAGGGCGTAAGATCGGGGGAACATGTGGGCCATGCTACAGGGCCTTGCCTACCTATTCGGTTTTTGAGGAACAGTTGTTCTATTGAAGGTCGAGCGACTACAGAAAAATACGTTATGTACCAGTCCTGTTGCAACCACATGGAGACTCTCCTATCCACTTCCTCCAACCACCGTGGACTTGAGTAGTGCGCTTGTGGATATTCACTTCGCCCTTACGTTTTAAGGTAGCTGCTCCAGTCGAAAGAATTCGATGGTGAAAGTAACGGCGTTTACTGAGATTTCAATTGCAAAAATCACATGATTTTTAAAATCATTAGGGCTTAGTTGTTGGTGAAGGTTGATATGATATGGATGGAATCCTGCAGATTTTAGGATTCGCCATACGGTCGGTCTCATTATCTATGCCAAATCTCGGGATATTTCTCTAATAGAATCATGAGGAGTTACAGCAACAGCAGTGAGGATCTTCGCTTCTCTTTCATTTCGAATGGGTCGCCTGATTCGTTGATTTCTATTATTCTTTCACTATATTTGACCGGTTGTTTGCACACAATTAGTAAGACGTAAAACTTTGTGAGAATGATGTATACGCTGCGGGCACTTTCTAGAGGAAAGAGGCTCAGCACTCCTAAAATATTGGTATTCATCACATACCATCATCCTCCTTTGTTCGCAAAAGGCATCATCAACAAATATCAAAGAATAAAGGTACTTAATAATACGTAAGCGCGAAGATTATAATTACTGGAAAAAAATCAAGTCACAACAATTGGAAATGGGAATAACTGAACAATAAACAAATCCCAAAGATCAGTGTAATTCAACAACCAATTCTAAAGATTACAACAATTACATTATGATTAACAGTTAGTTGTCACGTACCTGCTATGATTTTTGTATAATAATAACACTATCAATAGAATTTTATTACTCTTTTTAAATTATATTACAACCGTCAGAGGTATAAAAAAAAATACAATTGAAAGGAATTCTTATTAAAATCCCTATACAACAATATCAAGCATTACCTCCCGAGGCGGATTAAACTGACCCCTGGCGGTAAACTATACGGGGCGTTTAAATGTGTCTGCATATTACAAAAAAAAAACAGTCTAAAACATTACGTTAGAAAACATAATTTAGTAAATTCTGTATTACTATACTACTACTACTATACTATTCTCTTCTGATTCTTCATAATCATCATTTGTTGTATTTTCAGCATTTTTCCTATTAACGGTTTCTTCTTTATTAAATTAACTCAATTTAATTATACAAAATAGAAGAATCTCATTGTTTAATAATATCAACACAAACAATAAAAGTAATAGCATTCGGGGGTGATGAGGCAATTCGATTAAAAATAGTAATGCAACAGGGCAAGGAACAATATTTAACTTTCTTGGATCAACCATGTCATACCAACAACACGAAACAGACATACACAATAAGAGAGGCTAAGTTATATAAAACAATGGCAACACCGTGCGGCAACTATGGCAGTAAAAACTGGACATTTACAGAAGCAAATGAACAAATAATACATAACATTAGAGACACGATTTTTAAAAAGAGCAGCTTGCTTCACGTAAATTAAAGAAGCGAGCTGGGAGTGCGCAGTATGAACGAATTAAGAAGAATATAGAACCAATTACAGAAAACACCTACAAAAACTGGAAGAATATAAGAGGATACCCAAGAAAATATAGCAATATAGAGCAAAAAGCAGAAGATCTGTGGGAAGATTGTTACGGGCCAAAAAAGTTTTACGTTACGGCGCCAAATTTGTTACGGGCCAAACGCGCTTTTCTTGGACCCGCAAACAAAAAAAGATGGTAAAGGCCAGCGGCTTGCTCAGAGGAGTAGGGGGGAGTTCGCTAAAAATTTCTTATCGAGAAAATGCTTCAAGTTGTGTACAGGGCGAGTCAAAATAAGTGGGCGCCACCCTCCGAAATCCAGCTGGTTTTGTAGGTCCTCGCGGAAGGCCGAGAGCCCACTGCTTACGGGAAGGGAACTTACCGTGTTTTGTGCCTCCTCCTATATATATATTTAAAGCTTGCAAATTTCTTACAACAGGTACAAAAGACACAATAAGAGACAGTAAACTTTAAAACACATATAATAACATAAATAGAAAGTGGCAATATAATAAACGGACACGAATTATTATGACACAAAAATTTGCATTACATGTTTATCCTTGAACGTTCAGGTAACTCTTCGCCCCTGGTGTTACGGGATTTAAGTTAGGCATTCAGTTAAAAAAAAACACCAGTGACGCTGAAGTTCACAAAAGTATAGTATAATTTAGTAGTTTTATCCTAAATCAGGTTAACACATATGGCGACTGAAGGTCCTTTTTATTTTTACAATTACAAAAAATTAAATTTGAAGTCTGCAAGTCACGCGAGAAAAAAAGGTTTATTTATCACTTCACAACAACCGAAAAAAACATTCTTTACCTTGACGAGGAGACGGCACAATAAGACGGCGATTTCCATGCAGGGTCACAAATAAAGGGCCAAGGAAACAACGCTGTTCGGGGCAGCGTTGGGCACGATGTATTACATCCCTGTAGAGGGCCAAATTGCTTTCAACGATGTCAAGTGATGGGAAGACAGAAGGGAAATTCTCGAGAACGACGGTACGAGTCAAACTCCAGGCACAACACGTGTAGATTTACTCATTTGTTATCCTTTAACCTTGCACAAATCCGAACTAAGTTCGATAGGAGCAATTATACACTTTAATTGTCCAAAATCATGGCGAACATTTTGCTATCACTGAAAATATATCCGACACTAATAAGTCGAAGTACTTTTTGCACAACAGCAAGGCAACGTTACGGTAGATCGTACGATAGCAAGGCGCCGCAAGGAAAGGAAACGGTATCTAGCGTTCAACCGTCGGTTTCGAACGTCTGACTTCCACTTTATAAACGTTTACGGGCCTCGACTGATGTTGCTTTCAAGGACCCGGAGTGGCGGAGATCTAAATGCCGACTGCCCCAAAATGCAATTGGGACCTCACTTCTCCCAAACGATATTGCACAACCTGGCGAAATCATATGCAAGAAGTTCGAGAAGGTTCTAGAAAGAATTTGTTGTTGACGCTCGGAATTCCCAGAAGCGTTCGAGGTCTCGCGGATGAAAACAAAGCTTGCGATTTCACACAAAGAACTGTTGTTGACACCTCCGAACTTTGACAGACAAAACAAAATACCGAAATGGTAACCCAAAAGAAGAATTTAATTAAAATGACGATACTAATTCTAACGAAGCGGCATATGAATCACGGAACTGCCAAAGTGTGCGGCAAATTTAAAAATCACATAACATTGTGTAACATTTTTGAGGTGGATAAACGCTTCTAGTTAATACTGATCTACGCATTATTGTTTTCCCTAGAGATTTTGGGTTCTGCTCTGGGTTAAAAAGTTAAATCAGAGAAATAACGTACTGTGGTCCATTCATTTTGGTTAATGAATGTGAATTTATATACATATAAATACTTGGGATTTTATTTTTGTATTGTGTATGCTTCATACATATATACGTTTGTATTGAGTAATTATAATTTTTTTGACCATTATATTGGGAATTCTGTCAATCATAACTGTATTTTATTCTGTCTTGGAGAATAAGTTTAATATTATCAAGCAAGGTAAGTTCGCATCCAGGAAGATTCCTGTTTATCCAAAGTCATCTTCAAGGAGGAAAGGGTTTTTTTAAACAGGTGGCGCCTAGGCTTACATCAAACCACCCTTCTTCGACTGTAGCTAGTCGAACCCTTGTCCTTGATACCGGGACCTTGCTTAGAAATTGATACTTCGCTTTTGTGTACATAAAACCATTTTTGTTGTCGCCGTCATATAACTAGGCGTCACAATGCGTCACACGTGGCTTTATCTAATTACCTTAAATATATGCATACATTTTCTGGGTCGGTTTGGTATAAAAATTATTAAAAGAAGGAGCATTAGATTTTATCAGTTGTTAACAGCCTTCCTATCCCAGTGCTGTGCACTGGCCTCTACTCTGCCAGCTGTTTCGCCTCAGCGCTAAGGTAGAAACAGTTTGAATCGGATCCGGGAGACAGAAATTTCGAAGCCGGTTTTTGACATTGGGACATCACTGTCACCGTATTGAGGAATTGTGCAAAGCGAGTTACAGCCCAGATTTTCATATGCTTCGTAGCAACACAGGGAATCGAACTCAATCTAGAATCGACGTTTTGCCCAGAAACGAGTGCTCTGCCAACTGACCTAACACTACACAGATTATATCAGTATAGGAGGAGTTTTTATACGAATTTACCACGATGAGGATAAATATATTTTTCAAGAAAATTTTAATCTTGATTATTTACGTATTTCAAATTCTATCCCCAAAACATCAATGGACAACAATACCAGTGGCCTGCAGTGCATATTGACAGGGGTATGCTCTATGTTTCATAAATTACAGTTGCTGGTAACTATTCTTGTAGACCATACAAACTCCTATCTAGAGACAGAAATTATCAAAAATATTCTACTCTGTCGAAAAACTGACAACTTTTACAAAGTCCCGATTTATTCTAAAAGAACTTATTTGCGGGAAATTCACAAAACAAATATGTTTTTTTTTATATTTATTCAAAAAGGATCATATCCGCAGCATCGGCGTTTTGTAGCATAACGACTAGACCAATCAAAAGACAATTTGAATTAATATTTTAGTTTATTGCGAACCATAAATCAGTTCCGTCGAAAAAACTAAACGTACATACGCCTAAAAATTGAACCGTCTGTGGAATGATTTGGTTAAATGTTGGACCAGCAAAGTGATAAAGTTCTGAATTAATACAACATTTAATGTTTTAAGTTTTACTGCTTAAAGTAATTAAAAAACAGTCAATTGTTCATATGTTTGCTCAGTTTCTGAATGGTTGGTATGCGCGGTGCAAATCTACCAAGGGTGTAGATTCTCTCAATATTTCTCCTCTTATACGTTTCGCCGTTATAAAAGAAATGCCGCGGCGTTTTTGACAGAAGCCTTAACAAGGTGAGCGGGGAAGGTAAACTTCTAAATTTCGTGCGTCGTTATATTCGGTCGTCCCCTTTGAAAAAACTTTATTCTCATTACTTTTTGATAACGTAAACAACACAAGAAACGACGGCTGCGGTGGCGGCGGCCGAGTAGAGGCGTTAACAGTTTTTCGCTCGGTTGGCATTTTCGGTGTGTGTGCATGGAAGTTTTTGAAAAGAAGCCGGCCTTTTCCCAATCGGTAAAGTCAGCGCGTATTTGCGGAATTTCGGCATTGGAACAGGAAACCTCGCACGACCACTGCAAATTTAATCAAACAAACCCATTTCATTTCATTGTGTCGATGGAAGGCTGTTTATTATTTCAGCAGCGCGGTCAGTGGTAATAATGCGAGCGCGCAGCCCTGTTTATATACGGGGGTCTCCCGCCGATGGGGTCGGTAGGGGAGGACGGCCGTGGACCGCCGCCGCCGCCGTTCTCGGAATGCAACACGGCACACCGGGATCCGAATTCCACGTAAGGTTTCGCGCGGCTGTAATTTCTGCGATTTATGTGCGTTCGCTCGTCTATAAATGCGCAATTTGCGGCTGCCGCCACCGGGTCTCTGTAATGATTTACAAATACTCCTCCGATTTCCGAAATTAATGGTTGCGTTCTGCTCATAACGATGTTGTTTGTTCTACCACCGCACCAACTTCTTACTTTTCAACAAATTAAGCGGGGCTAATTCGTTAGCAACCCTTTCTATACGTGCATGTTTGGGGCTAAGGCTGTTTTTATATTAAACTTATTCGTTCGCGTTCCCCTCCGGGTATTGAAATGTTTAGCGGAAATGTTCGTGAATATCCTAATTACAAAACCAAACGAGTTTATTTCTGGAAATACATAAATTTAATAAAACGTAAAATGCTCTATATGTATATTAAATTCAAATCGTCTTAAACCCTGACTATTACTTGTTTGGTTACTTACACACTTACACTGCTAGACATTGTTATTTAATTATGGAAAAACTACCCACAAATAAATATTTACTAAAATATTTGAAACTCGTAACAACATTTATTAAGAATGTTTTTAAAAGATTTAGGCGGTAGGAGACGAAGTTTACCCGACCGTGGAAGTATTTCTTGGAATGTTAAGAGTAAACAGAGACAGTGGGGTGTAAAATGCCAAGCAGGGCAGTATAACGATACAGTGCTGTCGGTAGCTAGGCGTTAGTTTTGCATATTTGGCATCATACCCGTATAATAGCGTTCATGAACCTACTATCTCATTGCGATGCGATTATCCGCTGAACTGAGGCAAGGTGCAATATTAGTTTTACCATTTATATATTTATGGCGCTGGCGAGTTTAAGGTTTATGTCTCACGAAATGTTATATGTGTTTACCCAATTGGTTGCGTATATATTTGTTATTATAAGGGGTTTAGATGCACCAGGTCCTATTATTTTTATTATAAAAGTGTAGTTGATGGAAACAGTAGCGTATGAATGTAACTAGCTACATGAGTGGATAACGTGTGTGGTATGTTTAATCATTATTTATTTAGCAATAATTCGGGATGTAGTCAGCTGGCAGAGGTGGACTCGTAAAGGCGCCTACGTCTATTTATTATTATCATTATTATTAAGGTTACATCAATGCCAGAATGGAATCGGCTGACTTTTACGCGGACGATTGGCCAACTAAGTTTTAGCTCTCCCCATCGCATGTGGGGGCTGAGAAACATGTCCTTCCGCGACTCTTGTGAATAACAGAGTGTCTGGCTGACAAAGTCCAATTGCCCTGGTTCCTTCTGGAGGATTGGTGCACCAACAGATATGCATAATTGTAGTAATTAATGTATGATTACGAATGACTGCTGCCACACCAGCTAACCGTAAGATGAGCTTCCGTATCCTGTTCGAATCCCAATCCAGAAGTAGGGGGGTGGTGAACCTCCAGTAAGTACACCCGGTCAATATTCATTGACAGATCCATAAGTCTGTGTTTTATTATCTGTTGCATGTCAGCTGCCTGTCGCCGCCAGTGAGTTCTGATCGCATTCGCTGTTGTTTACCCAGCCCCCCGCACGGTCGACCTAACATAAGCCTTTAATCTTAGGCTTCTTCTTCTTCTTCTTGTTGTATTAGGATTTCTGCTGTTATTCAACGAATGATGATTGCCAGCTTTCTGCCTATCTTCTAGGTGGTCTTCCCGCCGGTCTTTTTCCGTCAGGGCGTTCGGTGCTGCATATCTTTGCTAGTCTATCTTCTGTCATTCTATCAACGTGTTGACTCCATTGTCGTTTTCTCTCCTTGGACCATTTGGCGACGTCTTGTACTTTACATGTTTCTCTTATTGATGTATTAGTTTGTCTGCCTGTTAAGGAAATTCCTAGTATTGATCTGAGGGCCTTCATTTCTACGGTTTGCAGTTTCCGTTTTGTCCTGTTTGTCTCTCCTCGGGTTTCTGCTGTGTAGGCTAACACCGGCCGCGCAACGATCTTACAAATTTTGACTTTACTATCTACATGCATGTATTTATTTCTCCAGATTGCTTGTGTGAGACACCCTGTTGTTTTCATTGATTTTGTTGCCTGTTTTTGCGTTTCGTTGTACAAATTACGATCGCTTGATACCTCCACACCTAAGTACTTAAACGTCATCACTTGCTCTATAACTTTTCCGTCCACTTCTAATTTGCATTTTAATGGTTCTTTTGTTGCTACTAAGGTTTTTGTTTTCTCTGCAGATTATTATTATTATTATTGTCAGCCATTAAATCCCATTTCGAGCAAAGGTCTCTCCCATTTGGTTCCATAAGCTTCTATCATCTGTTATCTGCCACCAGTTCTTCCCGGCTGCTTCCTCGATCTCCTCTGACCAACTAGTGCTTGCGCGCCTTCTTTTTCTGCTGCCTTCACTTGGACACCATTTTGTTGCAATCACCGACCACCTTTTATGCCAAGTATGGTAAGAAACATTATAATAGACCTAGAAAAAGCATGTGGAAAGATAGGACTGACTATAAACTTTGAAAAACTAACCTATTAAGTAACAGAGTGGTAGATAAAATAAAAACCAGAGAAAAAGAAATTAAATATCAAGATGAAGTGATTTACCTCGGTCAGGTGCTCTTCTTCAAAGGGAGAACAGAAATTGAAATTCAAAGAAGAATCGATAAGGCATGGAAAAAATACTGATCACTTCAGAAAATCTTCAAAGGCGACTTACCACTAAAACTAAAAAGTCAAGTGTTTAATAAGTGCATTTTTCGGGTTTTAACTCATGGCTCCCAAACATCGTCGCTAAATAAAAAACAATCAAAGAAGTTAAAAGTTACACAAACAAAAATGGAACGTTCTATCCTGAAACTAAAACTAATAGATAAAATAAAAATGACGGATATACATAAAAAAGTAGGGACAGTTGATGTAATAAACAGGTGCAAAGTGCTAAAGTAGAAGTGGGCAGGGCATCTGGGACGAATCTCAGATATTTCCATGTTATATTTCTTAGCTGTAATATGTAATTTATGTAGTAGTCTCTGAAGATCGTTTTCATTATTGACTATTAGTAGAGCTTCATCCGCGTAATAGATTATATGTATTTATATTATTATTCCCCATTTTATATCCTTTCATTGGCTTAACTTCTCTTATTATCTGTTCCATAACAATGCTGAAGAGGAATGGACTTAGCGAATCGCCCTGTTTGACTCCTTGTGATACTGGTATTTCCTCTGTGATATCATTTTTTAGCTTTATTTTTGTTTTATTGTTGGTGTTGATGTTTTCGATTAGTTTTATTACATTCCTAGGGGTATTATATTTCTGTAATAAGGTAAGCACATCTCTGGGTTGTACCTTATCGAATGCCTTGGTTAGGTCGACAAAGCCCATATATGCTGGGCAGTTAAATTTCACTGCCTTCTCTACAATTAGCCGCAAAATAAAGATTGCGTCTATTGTACTTCTACTTTGCCGAAATTCTTGTTGTTCGTCCGTAAAATTAGGTGAAGGTCACTAATTCTAAAACTGTTGACTTGACGAATGTGGCAATTCTATTTCAACTGTATATCTACATCTTAAAGTGTATACATTTGGATAATTATATGACATCCTATTCAAGATAAATGGGAAAGAACCACCACTGTGGGTATTTGTTATGTTCATTTGATTGTGCAATAATATTCTAATTGCCGCTCCATAAGAATCAAATTTCTATTTTAATTGCCATCTTCTTATCTGTAATACAGTTTTCGTTATATATTTTTTTAAGATTGAGTTATGAGGGGCCTATGTCGCAAAGCCTTGAAGTTTCCCTTTGTAAGCTGAAATTGCAGATTAATGTTTTGTCTGCACCTGACCCTGGACGTTTCTGCGAATTTACGTGTCAGATCTTTTAAGAACTATTTCATCATATTTCTAAATGTGGGGTAATATTTTTGACCAACGCATGTTCACGTAGCGTTTAGCTCTTCAATCGATCTTCCGACTTCGCTGACTCCGGTCGCACAAGTCCATTTACGGGGGCCGTTAAGAAATTAAGTACTGCAGTGGCGGCTTTTGGTTTTCGATGGGTATCCATCACGTGTAGTTTCGTATCGCTGTTATCACAGTGGAGTGAACAGAATATAGACAAGTGTTGGATTTAAAAGAAATGCGCTGGAATTTATGCTTGGAAAGGCAATTCATTGCGAATTTGCCGATCGCCTTTGGCGGATTAGTATCGAGCCCATTCGTTGTTCCTGTACCTGTGCCCTTGCTGCGACAAATATTTTGTCTCGGAATTCTTCCGAAGAACGTCTGCCTTTTTCCCGGACCTGAAAATACCCCAGAATTGTGCCGGCCTCTCTCTCAATTATATTCATCGAAATTCAAGGTAAAGTAACCAGTTTGTGTTGCTAAACAGCAACCTTTTTCGCGTTAACTTGCAAAATTCTAAGTGATTGAACCCTTTTTTTTATACAACAAGAAGCGAACTTCAGTCGCCGATTGTCCTTTTTTGTATTACTAAATGTAAAGAGTAATTATATATATTGTGTTATTCGTGTAAACTCCGACGCCACTGGCCACGTAGTCGTTTGGACAATTTAAATAACGTACGCCAGCGACGGCGAGTCCCTTCTCTTGAGCGCTCAAATTAACTATTTATAATATTAATAGAGCTATTAAATTACCATTTGCCGTCATTTTTGTGTTTTCATTTCATTTCAGTCGGTTAATTATATGTGTTTTAAAATTCATTACATCTTTTATTATCTTGTATTTGTATTTGTGTGTGCATGAATTTTATAAGCTTTTTAAACAGGAGGGAGGCACAATAAAGGTGAGTTCGATTCCCGTAAGCTGTCGGCTTCTCGGCCTTCCACGAGAACTGGTAATCAGCTGTGATTTGGAAGGTGGCGCCCGCTAATTTTGATGTACTATGTACACAACCAGGAAGATTTCCTCCCGTAAGCGATTTCCGTGGACCCGCCCTATTCCTCTGAGCTAAGCTGTAGGCCTTTTTCCACCTATCCGGTTGCGGGTCGACGAAAAAGTTCGTTTGGCCCGTAACATATTTCGACTCTTGAAATATTCTTTCCGCCCCCTTATGTACATGCTATTTTTGACATCTCTTTCAGAACAGCACCTTGTGTTAATTCCTTACAATACACTTCCTCACAATAAAAAAAGAAATACAAGACAAAATAGTTACAAGATGTTTAATTAAAAAATACATGTACGTTCGTCTGGTTCTCGCGCGTTTCAATTAGAACGTTTGGTTCCATTCATTTCATTATTTAAATCATAACTAGCGCATCTTACGCCAGCTTTTGGTTATGCCGAAAGTTATCGCTAGGATGAGTATTTTCATTGGGTAGCCGCGAGTGCAGCTTTTAGGATGAACCGTTGACTTTTTTTTCTTGATCGAGGTGAGTGTGGCTAGTTAGTCAGAGCGGACAGACGTTTTGTACACGGCGAAAATGGGGTAGAGTTAAAACTACTCTTAGAATTAAGTTTTCATAATATTTTCCTCGAAATAAAACTCAACGTTAAAGTCGGATTAAATAAAAACAAGGCTCAATAACTTGGTTGAGAAAACCATGACGTTATCTTATCGTTTGATTCAATTAAAATTAACCCTATTACTACTTTAACAAGATTTGCCATTCCAACAGAAACTCTGTACTTCACTTAATCACTTTTTGGTGCTTAAAACAACCAGTTCGTCGCTACTTCTTCGTTGTTACGGGAAAATGCTTATGGTTCGCCCTAGTAGATCATCGATTTCTTCGTTAATACTTGACATCGTTGTTTTTATTGCCAATGACATTAGAATAGCTGCCATCACTCTCATCAACAACGTTGTTCCGACTCCCATAAGCTATCGGTTCTAGGCCCTTTCACGAAGATCTTCGTTTAGTTGTGATTTTAAAGAGCAGAGCCAACCTATTTTGACTTATCCCGTACATTGTGACAAGCAGGACCTTCTTTGTTTAACCGCTTTCCGCGAGTCTTCCCTCCTCCCTGTGTTGACCACAGGACCAATGCCATAAGGTTGTTGCAAACTGATGAGAAGAATCGGTTGGTCCGTAGCACACAGTAAAGACCAACCAGGAAATTAAAAAGAACAACAGAATGCATAAAACCGGGTTTCTCAAAATGTGGGTCGCTACCCATTGGTGGTTCACGAGCTGACTTTGGGAGAGTCACTTTAAATATTAGAATATGAATGTAGTGTACAATAAGCCAATAATGACTGTAGTGCTTAAAGATCCTTGGAAAATCACACCCTAGATCTCGCTCAATCATCAAAATATATACAATACTATCCACATGTTCATTGAGAGAGTTTTATTTATCGAGAATCGTCGGATGAACAATTTAGTTAGAGATCATGTGAAAATTAGTAATTCTGTACGTTTTCGAACATGAATCTACAGAATTTTGTACAAAATTATGAACAAAATTTGTAAAAAGTCTGTGCCGTGTCATGCAGGCCTAACAATTTCCAAGTATTTAGGTTTGGGGTAGTAATTCCAACTATAAATTTTTTATGTCTGATTTTAGTTTGAAACGCTAATTTCGTAATTTTCCAGGCCTAATTACTAAATTGTACGTCAGTTAGAAACGGATGTGAAAATACGTTGTAACGATTTCCGCGCATAAAAGGAGGAAACCCTTTATACATATTTAGTTATTCTCAAGCTTATAGGAATTTTTAATATTTCGAAGTTACCTTTTCTGTCAAATCGACGCAAGGCGTTTTGAAGTTTCAAAAGTTGAGGGGGAAGGAGATTCTTAAGACAGTTTTCGTAATTAAGTCAGTGGGTTATGCATTGTCAACCTTACCGGAAGTATATTGTGAATAGTGAATTATTTATTGAAACCGTTTGTCGATTGGGAATTAGTTTTCCGCTTTGCGAGTCACTACATAGGAGCATTTCCCATAGTTGTAGCGAAGCAAATCTCCAGGAATTTATTTCCAATATAGAATATACTCCGGTTAAGAAGATATTTTTGGTGATAGGCCAGTGCCCATCTACTGGTGAGTAGGTTATGATCAAAAAATTTTTGTCTTGTCTTAATTGCCCGAACCTTAATTCTAATCTCCGATAAATTTAATTTAGGCAAAATTCGTAGGGCTGGACTTCCAGAAATTAAGGCGACGTATTGTTGAGATTGATACGCTGTCATCGTCGAGTAACCTTGGGAAGGTTTTTTCCGAACCGAGTCTAGATCTATAGATAGGGAGTCTGGTGTACGGTCGAGCTGATTGCGGCAACATCTTGAACAAGGGAAGTACATTTTAAAAACTGCATAACCGTGTCTTGTTATTTACGATTTCTTTATGGTTATTTATTGATTGGGGTCACAGAATTGTGTCATTGGGGCTTTAATTGGGGATATGTGTACATATGAAATACTATTGTAATATTCCATACTCCATTTTTGCGTAAAGCAGATATACAGAGTACTCCAATAGTGGGTTGATATCGCGTTTGTAAGAGTTCACGCTTTGACGATAGTTTTTGATCGTTTGATCACGCATGAATTCGTGACGCTAAGGCCTTCGAAGTTACGGAATGCGCTAAAAAAAATTGTTTGAGTGTTGCCCATTTAAGTTTAGTTAAATTCCGTTCTAGTAACGTAAAATTGGGACTACTAATTTATTTTAAATCGTTCTTCCATAGAAATATTAGAACTGTGATTGGGTTTTGTTATTTAATTAAGTAAACACAGATTTGGTTGCAACTTGTTTTTTATTTTACGACGAATTATTTGGGTTTAAGGCTACGCATAGCATACATAGGAAGATATAAAGGTATTTGATTATATATCTTGGGGTCCGACTTCTCATTTACCACCTCGGACGATGTTAGTAAATTATAAGTCGGTGCAGCCTATTAATTAATTAATCGTTTTGAACCTACTCCTTCTTCGATTGGGTTTCCGTGATACTAGCATCTGTCAACTTGTTAATTTTCTACCTAAGCAGTGGAGTTGCGAGGTTGTTTTTGTAATTAAACCAATTTTTGTATGTAGTAAAGCTTAAAGGCGTGACAACGTTACAAAAGTTTTACTTAGGACGCTTTTGCAAATTTTCTAACTAATTATAAAATTGTAATGAACAGCGTTATGTCACCAGCGTTAAAAATCTAAATATTTAACTAAGAAACGAAGTACATAGTCAACATTATATTCATTTAATAATTTAAATGAACAGCGAACTTTAAATAACAGTTTCTTAATTTCAAAAAACTGCAGACCAATATTAAAAATAAATTTCTATGAAACTCACCCAGGGTAATGCAGGAAACATTCCATAATGCCTTACCTGAAAAGAAAACAGAACTGTTACATATCTAATTCCAACTTCATTCTACTAGGTATACAACATTTTAAACTGATTTGTTTATTTTTTCTATGATAAATTTGATAGTTTCGTTGCCCCTGCAAAATGTGCTTGAGCCGCCACTGCATAGCCAGGCGCTTTAATAATTCTGCAAGCAAGCTTGTTGCTATGTTCAAAATAGACTGGAAATGCACTTCTGAAAATTATAATTCGATGTTTCAGCCACAGTATTGATTGAATGCACTTCTAACGACTCAGCTTTTCCTAATACACCATAAATAATTTAAAATATCTGGTCACGAATGCTTTAATTTTATACAAGTTGTATAGTTGAAATTCTACATGTCGTTCTGAATAATAAATTTGATTGGCTGGATATTATGGCGAGCTACAACAGAAAACCACGTTTCGTGTTAAATTTTTCAGTTCGAAACTTTATTGGTCGGCCTGATCAATTGCGTTTGCGAGTATAGTAAAAAATCGGAAATAGTTCTCAACAGCAACCAAATCTATATGTCAGAAAAAAGGAAGCTTTTACCAAGTATCAAGACAGTGCTGCAATTCTTAGACATTATTTATGAGCACGAAACATGTTTACCGTAATTATACCCCTGTAAATATAGAATGCGTCGGCAATTAAAGAAAAGTCCGCATGTACAGTCGGGAGTATCGATCTGGGTTGTAAGTGCTACCGGTCAGCTAATCTCGTTTAATGACCGCGTGAGGGCACCACACGCACGCAATGAGTGTTTGAGGAGCTTTAGCTATATCTCTTGCTTTTTGTCCGTTTTATGAAGACAATCAAACACCTCTTTACCACTTACAAATAATAACTGAAGTAGAAATCGTAGACCTAAATATTCTGATCGTGCAAACAATCAGATAATTACCAACTTATCGACACCGTTATCAACCTGATGTGGTTTTTTCTGCTTCGACGGTAGACGCAGAATAACCGTATTGATAATCAGTTTCCAAATTGAGATTTTGACAGATGAACATGTTTTATGCTGAAAATGTTAGTAACTCATTGTTTTGACATAGTCTTCGTTTCCCAACCCAGTTTTGTGACTTGCGTTAAATAATTCAAACATGTATGCATGACCGTCCGTTGTTAATCTAAACAGTTGGTACAATTGCTGTGTGAGAATGTATGAACGAGGGTTTAAAATTATAATTTATTATAATTTATAGCCAGCTTATAAAATTCTCTCATAAAAAATAATTATTATGAGGATGAAGAGGTCGTCAGGATCATAACATAACCTTAAAATGTAAACTAGTATCGTAACCAGACCAGTTCATGAACGTCAAAAACCAAATTTGTTAAACACATACGAGGGCAGCCTTTTAAGTTTGTACAAAAGACGCTATTGAGATGTGTCATTACTATTTTCATAAAATTTGACATTTGTTATTGTGAAAAAAGTGGCAACTAAGAAATTGACCGAATATTTTGTTTACAGTGAGCGTTTAAAAAAGCAATTTTATGAAAAAGTGGACATTTCACGTGAAGGTTTTCGTTGGATGATTTTTTACGATTTTAGTGAAGGCCTAACTCAACAACAATGCATAGAATCGCTTCGTTCAACTTTTGATAATGAAGCACCATCCGAAAATACTGTTTACAATTGGTTTGCAGAATTTCGTGGTGGCCGAGCGTCCGTCAGTGATGAATTTCGTGAAGGTCGACCAAAATAGGTTTTTATTTCAAAAAACATCGAAGCTGTGCGTAACATGATTGAAGAAGATCGGCATGTGACTTACACTGACAGAGAGACATCCTCAGGCATATCGAAGACTGCAGTACATTCGATTTTGCATGAACATTTAGCTGTGAAAAAGATCTGTTCCCGATGGATTCCGCATAATGTGCCCGAAGCTGAAGAAAGGCTCGTGTTAATTGGTGTAAGGAAATGCTCAAAAAATTCGACCAAGGAACTGCAAAACCCTATAGAACACCGTAACAGATGACGAAACTTGGATATATTCGTATGAACCAGAAACTAAGCAACAATCCACTGTTTGGGTGTTCCAAGATGAACCGAATACCACAGAAGTTGTTCGTCCATGAAGCATTTCCAAGAAAATGATCACTTGTTTCTTCGATTGTATTGAACATGTCACAACTATTACTTTACAGGATCGAAGAACAGTTAGCGTTGAATGGTATACAACAATTTGTTTGCCAGAAGTCATCGACGAAATCAGCAAAAACAACCGAAAATGTCGCATCATTCTTCATTATGATTCATAACAATACCAGCTCCCACACAGCACGCCAAAAAATTGATTATTTGAAGGAGAAAAACATCGAATTAATGTCTCATTGGCCGTATTCACCTGATTTATCGCCTAACGACTTCTTTGTGTTGCCGAAAAATGTTTCGAGAATTGGTTTGAACGCATGCAAATGAGTACCTATAAATATTAAAGGCAAATATTTTTAAGAACCATAAAAAAAAATTCTTTTCTTTCCTAGTTTTTGCAAAAACTTAAAAGGTTGCCCTCGTACTTTCATAAGTCATCATAAATATTTTTAATAATTTGCTACAAACCATATACATTATTTTTATACTTACTTTATTATATTTTTCTAATTGTAAGACAACGCAACTATACCATATCTAAAATGCCTGAAAGCTGCTGCTTTATTTATATAAAAACCAATACACCGCACAAAATTAATGACTTTAGAGTTATTTTTATTACCCGACAGCTGGCAATTAACCTAATATAATCTAACTTAAACCTAGTACGTATAACGTTAACCTAACCATACTTCAACTTAACTTAGATTACTTTTAATGAAATTTTAAGTATGCTGAACCTAATCTAACTTGAATTATTGCAAATAAATTCCCGAATTTTTGTAAGTAATATGAAAACATATTCTTCTTCTTTTTCCTCTTGATTTAGCTCTAGGACCTGTTTACTCCTGTTCAATTCCAGTTCAATATAAAAATTATCAATAATAAATTTCCTAATAAAAATCTAATATTTACAAGCTCTGTGTAGCAATATTTTAATGTCGTATTAATAGTTCCAAAATGCCTGGAAACAATCTACCTTGACCTACGTACCTAACACGTCATTGACCTAACACTGAATTTGATACACTGACCTGCCACCCCAGAAATGCCTAATTTTAAATGTGTTAATTTATTATATATTCCAGTTCATCGTTATTTTACAGAATTCACCAATTTCTTCTTGGCCTACATATCACAAATTTGAAAGGATGTTGTAGCTATCAGAATATTTAATTCAATACTCTCTTTTATTAGAAGAATTTATCATGAAAAATCCAAAGTAACATTTACATTCCACTGTTGTAAGAAGAGATGCCTATGTAGTCAAGTAACTGAGTGAGGTAGAATGGTACCTTCAAATGCTGCTTCCAAAACGATCATTTTTCTCATTCTGATTCAAATATTGTATTAAGATAGTCCCCTGTGTGTATTTAAATCACATCTACGAAATGAAAAATCTTTGTAATTTGTAGATTTATAATTGTTTAATCTATTGTTCTATTACTCAATTTTCATTTAGTAAGAAAATCAGGCTGCGTTTTTCTGAAATTACTTACTAAAATGATAAAAACCTGATAATTAAGGTAAGTAAGGGATAGTGTTTCTTACCACAAGGAATTGCTCCAGGATTCGACTATGCTTCTTACGTGTTTCGTCTGTTATTTTTATTTATTTTTTTTATTCATTCATAATACCGTCTCCTCCCCGAACCGCTTTCGCATTACTTCAGGGGAGTGTTAGCGTGTTAACTAAGTGAAATACGGTCGTCGCCTCAGCCGGGGTCCGAACACACAGCTGATCGGACCACATTTCACTGTGACCTCGAGTGACAGCGCGTATCCGTACTGCTCCAACGAGGTCCCTCGCCTATTATTTAAGCACACTTTAAAAGTGATAATAATTACAAATTCAACGCTATTTACCTCAACTTTATAAGTATTTCGACATTTTATATGTAATTTTCAAGAGCAAAATTTCGATATAGGTACACATAAAGCTGAAATAAATATCGTTGAAATTGTAATAATAATTATTTTTAAAACATAAATACGAATTTCAAAGAAGTAAGGCAAGATACGATTATCATATAATATAAGCAACTATTATACAGGCTGTCAAATTGGAAACGTATTATGTGTTATATCTCTGGAAGTAAAATAGATATTGAACTTTTCTAGAAAATGTTTCTACAACATGGAAAGGAAATCACCATGATTCATAAGTTATCCTTCTCCATTCAACCACTTAAGCTCTAAACAAAAGCATTTTAAATGGTTACACTCTCGTTGAAAAGCTCTTACAAAATGCTATCCAGTAGTAACAAACATTTGTTTCTAGACTCGTTTCAGAAAAATAGGACGGACTCCCGATCTCCAAATTTTGACATCATTAGACTTCTTTCTATGGGGTTACTTAAAATATGTTGCCTTCAGTCCCTTGCAAAACTGAGACGAGGAATAGTTCAGGAGCGCCGAGTTATTCCGCAATAAATTGGAACACCTAGGGTTTATTTTTAAATTTTTCGAAACGACTCGAGAAAAAACGTTTGTTACGATTGAATAGCATTTTGGTATGTGGTACCACAAAGTGGGTGTTACTATTTGAAATGTTTTGTTGGCGTAGCTAGAGCCTAAGAGTCTGAATGGGGAAAATTACTTTATAAGTCATGATGATTCCCCCTCCATGTTGCAGAAACGTTTTCTAGAAAAGTTCAATACCTATTTTACTTCCATAGATATAACACATTGTATGTTTTCCAGATTGACACCCTGTATAAATATCTGCCAAATAGTACACCTCAGAATTTTTATTAATGTGTATGATTTTGCATTTTCTACAATATTAACGGATTTGTTATAATCAAACTATAATCATATGTTCACGTCCTAAAAATATGATTGTTGTTTGTCTGCAATTCCGCATAGATTTAGAAAACAAAAAATATTCGGTGATTACAAAGCTAATATTATCCTTTTAATGAAAACAATCTTAGTGTTTCCCTTCACATTGCCTAAACAGGATAATCAGAACACTATTTTAACCTTGAATGGCCTTCAAAAATAATAAACAATAATTGAGACACAATTCGCCAGAGTCACGTTCCGATTACTGCAATATCCACATACTGAATTATCAATCAAACATTCTATTAGAGCGATTGCCAATGCAGTAATAAACCAGTATGGCCTGTTATATTTAATTATTTTAATTGCAGCTCGAAATGCAAGCGATAGCCGCCAATTAATTATAGAGCTCTCTCTATCGATTGAATTAAATCCTCGTTCGTATATTTATAATCATCGCTTGCATTGTTAATTATGAAACATACCTCCGAGCGCGCATTGTTCAGGAAGTGAAAAATCCAGGCCCGGCCTACGCTGTTTTGTTCCACTTCTGACCTCAAATTTATTATTGTTTATTAACTGATAAACCGGGCAATAAATAGAAACAATGGCCGAGGGATTGGTCCTGAGAAAATAAAATATGTTCTACTTCATCCATCATTCAGTGAGTCTTTCGAAGAAATTTGATTCCATAACTCACTTCGTACATACATATACGTATATTCCCTGATTTTCTACTTAAAATCGAAGTGAAAGGGACTGATATCTGGGAAGTAGATACATAATACTACGCCGGGTCTAACCTTGTTCACGTAGCTATTCTTGGCCAAAATGGGACATCTGTACTAAACCTATTCGCGCGACAAGGTCTTTGAGGTGTGTGAACCTCCTGCAGAGATACGTCCATCTCAGGAAGGCGCCACCGAATCAAACTTATTCCATGCGGGGCAAAATTCGTCACGACGCCATTTACGTTGTCGTAAATAAATTTAAAGCAAACCTTGAAATATGTCTCCGGAAATGTCCTTACAGACAAAAATGGTTATAAACATTCAATAATTGAAAACAACCAGCCTACACAAACACTTAAATTAAAGAAGTTATTTCGAATTAGCAGGCAATTTCATTTTAATTCAGATTTATGCGAAATATACATGGAGTCGCCTTCCTGGAACAAATAGGTTTACTATTTAGTGCGCTTATATAATAAAATAAATATGAAGATACACTTTTAAGTCCTTTTAACTATATTGAAGTTCTATTTCGAAAGTCTAATGTTTAAATAACCCATGCTTAACCTCGATTCAGGGATCCAAGTAATTTCGAAATTGAGTCAATAAAATCAATATTTAAACTTTAACTTGACGCTGTAAATATTATACCCAGCAACTAAATTTGAAATAATTTCACTATCCGAAATGTCACCTCCAAGTCTAGATTTCAATTTAAAAACCTTCATACTTGATTCCGAAACTGAAAACATTAACTTTAAATTTGAGTTTAAACTTTAAGGTAAAATCTGAGGTATACAACAATGTTCAAGCCAAACAGGCAGCTTTGAAGGCAAAGTTTGGACTCAAAAAAACTTGAGTCTTTAAATTGCAACGCAAGATTTTAGCATGAAAGTTGTGTTTTCGATTTTAAAACAGGTTTTCAGGTTGAAAATAATATTGCAAGCCAAAATATTAAACTGAAGTGAAAATTGAATGTTACGTGCACCTTCTAAAATAATGTCGAAATCTAAAAACTTTAAATTTAAAAAGCGAAATAGTAATTTCAAACTCGAGTTATTGAGTTCAAAATTCGAAATTTTTAATTGAGTAGTAACCAATATTCAAAACACACCGTGTACGGAAAAAAGTAAAATTTTCCCACGTGTTACACACAAGGTTTCAACTATAGCAGTTTGAAATAATTATTTTTAAAATTTCGAATGTAGTATTTTTTGTTATCTGTCATTTTGACGTTTTCGAAAATCTAGGGAATCCGTAGGTATCGTATCCTAGATACTAATTTTGCTTATTTCTAAATAATTCTTTAATTTTCAATATTACAATTTACTTTCGGCTGAGACCGCTTCGTCATTTGGGAACTACACCCAGCATTATCAGGTAAGGCCGACCTGTAGCCTGTCTGCCTTTACAAGCATTTGCTCTAGAAGTTTGAGCAATATTTGTTCGTAGGCCCTGCCTGTCTAAACAGGGCTGTGTGCTTAGATTATTTAAACCTTGGGGTGGACAAAAATTAGATCTTGATGTATTTTGTTTGCCAGGACAATATTACTTAATCGGCTTATGCCTGTTAGCTGTTTGTGAACCCATACAAACTAACGTTTCGCAAGACATTGCAGCTTGCATCTTCAGAGTAAATAGAACACGGGTGTCCAGTTTGAATAATCTAAGCACACGGCCCTGTTTAGGCAGGCAAGGCCTACGAACAAATATGGCTCAAACTTCTAGAGCAAATGCTTGTAAAGGCAGACAAGCTACAGGTCGGGCCTTACCTGATAATGCTGGGTGTAGTTCCCAAATGACGACGCAGTCTAAGCCGAAAGTAAATTGTAATATTGACAGTTCGAGAAACCACGAAAGCCTCAAAGAATAAAAATGTTTTAACTGTTTATAGGCGTTTTTCTTAGTGAAGAAAAAATGAAGATAATTTAATTAAAAATGTCTGATATATCTGAATCTTCGGATATAGAAAAATCAGCAGCGTTAGCGTTTCAATCATTATTACCCATAAAATATAAAGGGAAATATGAAAATATCAACAATTCAAAAATCGGTGTAAAGATAAAAGAGTAAAAAGGTAATCAACGAAGAAATTTTTTTAGCATATTTTGCACGAAAATCCAGGGTCCTCAGCAGTTCCACATTGCGGAACGTCTACTCAATGTTGAGAACGGCATTATTAATGAAAGAAAATGAAAGAATACCGAGTCAAGAAATCCAGTGTTCCAAGAAAATTAGATATAAGAACATTCTTAGAAGAAGCAGATGATACAGCTTAGTTGATGATGAAGGTATCTAATACTTAAATTTAAATTTTAACATATTTCAACAATAATTAAAGATTTCCTTCATTATTTTAGGTAGTGTTGATTGTTGGAATTAGCGGAGCATGTCGACGAGAATAATTAACTTTCCTTCAGCCTACAAACATTAAAGACATGGGATCATTTATACTGATTGAGATTCTTAACACAAATCAACTTACGAAGAGAATTTCGTATTTCAGGTGGAAATATTGAAAATTTGCATCTCGTTGAAATATTTAGTAAATATGCCGCTCTTCACCCATCATCAGTTGAAATTACAGGGTATTTTCCTGGGTATCGTAACAAAAAGTGTACTAAACAATATGTGGGTATAAAATATACCATTGCAGGTGTACCCAAAAAAATGCAGAATTTTCAAATTTGCCGCATCCTTTGAGCTAAACCGGGCATTACTTTAGGAGATCACCTGCTACAATATTAGCTGATGCAGGAGCAGTTATTATCACTCTTATAAGGTACGGTGGCTGGAAATCATCGAACGTCGCAGAGGGCTTGAGCTTGAGAGCTCACTAATAATCAAACTTCAAGTGGCTTCAAAAATATTTGGTCATAAAGAAGTAGTTAATATAAATAGCTCTACTTTCTCAAAGAAATCTCCTGAAGTTATATTTTCAAACTGTAAAAATATTACAGTTAATATTTACAATAAATAAAGTTGTTTGTTACAATAATAATTAGTTGACATTTAAAATACGACTTTTCCTAACTCATGTAAATATAGATATCAAAGACTGGCAGTAGGGAAACAATATTTTAGAACTTAATCTAAAACAGAAAGACAAAACACTGAAAATCGTGCATTCAGAATAAGAATTTGAAAATGAAAAAATGAAAACTCTTAATTCAGGATTTCAACATTGAACTCGTAATTTCATTTTCAAAAGGCTCTGTTTGTAATTTAACATTGGAACTGTTAAGATTTCAACTTTAAACTAACAATAATTATAAATCAAATTATTAATAAAGATGCTGTGGCAGAAAATATTCGAACACAAATTGTTGAAAATATAAAGACGTGCATGTACTTCTCATTACGGATGGACGAATCGACGGATATTTCTATCTGTGCCCAATTTATAGCATTTGTAAGATACAAGACTGGACATGGTATTACAGAAGATATTTTATTTTGTACTCCATTAGAGGTCAATAGCACCGGAAAATGTTTATTTGACATTTTCATGCAAAATACTAACAAGTATGAGATTGATTGGGTAAAATGCGTCGCTATGCATGCATTGATGCCGCCAAGGCTATGCCAGGACATCGATCTGGTCTTATTGTCAGATTGAAAAATATCATTAAAGTGGTAAATTCCAACAAGGGAAAAGCATTGCATTATCGTATTTTTCAAAAAATATGTGAAGACATGGGTTATTTATACGCAAATCTTCTTTATCACACGCAAGTAAGATGACTTCCGAGGGGTAACGTCTTGAAAAGAATTTTCCAGTTAAAAATGAAACTTCTACCTGCAAAATAAGATACCGGAATATGAGAGTATCTTCTTCAATTCGCTTTGGCTTTCCTTGCTGATATTTTCAAGCACTTGAACATTCTGAATAGCAAGTTTGGAATGCCGTGATATTAACATAATAGCAGCAACAGACAAAATCAACAGATTTGTAGAAAAAATTTTATTTCTGGTCGACTTCAATTGGGAAAAGAAGTTTGATTCATACCAGTGCGTTCAAGAACTCATGGAAGACATATTTAAGGATTTTAATATGATACATTCTGAAAACGTGTTTACAGATGTGTAAGTTAGTTACTACAGTTTAAAAAAACAGCACGTTGACTATTTCCCCCAAAGAAAAGCAAAAACAGTTTTGACAATCACAGATGGATAGCGAGCCCGTTTTTAGACAATTCCTGAACAAGCTGAAATTTGGACAAAAATGAAAGAAAAACTTATTGAAATATCATGTCATGGAATGTTGAGACTTCCTTTCCCAGAGGGTAGATCAATTTTGGACGAAAAAAATTGTGTGAATGTCTAAAAAAAGATTTATAACGCTAATTTCTGACAAACAGGCACATACATTGAATTAATATTTTTTTCGAACTTGTTTTTATGTTTACAGTTATTTATGTTTAGGATCTTGCATTTATTGAAAATTTTAATTTTTGAAATTTGATTTATTTTGTTTACTTTGTGAAAAGCAGAAATAAATGTCTTGAAAAGGCATTTTGTTGTATTTTGGAAATCCTCCCGCGATCCTCTTAACCCTATAATCTGAATCTAAAATGTGCAACACATTTATCAACCGTCTACTTAGAATTACAAATTTCAACTTTCAAGGAAAGATTTCAATTTCAAGATCTTTAGTTGTTCAATATTATCAAGGATTAAAATGACAGTCTGAAAGGTAGAATTTCGACTCTTAGCTTCAAATTTCAAGTCTCCATTTTAAAATTAAATGTGATACTTAGGAATCTACAAGCCACAATCTCAATTTAAATGCTCAAAATGCGAAACTCCAACTTAAAGTTAAATTTCGACTTCAGAAGACCAATCGCACCTAAAAACGTAAGATATCTATTTTGAAGTCAAGAATGATAGATACCATGAAAAACAAGATCCTCCTCTAGCTTTGTATTGCAAAATTTCCTAAATAGCGCACGCGATTTAGTGGTTTGCAAGAGAAGCTATAAACTATTTTATTATAAAAAAAAACAATCTATACAGGAAAGCATCAAAGAAAAATAATTTTATGATTATTGTTATATAAAATCATAACGTTGTCTCTGCATGGAGTTCGTGATATTCAAATGAAAATTTACCTTCTTCACAGTTTAATATTAAAATTTCATGTTCTATTTTTTGCTGTCATGTTTTCCTTTTCCCTTCCTTACATTTCATATATTTACTAAAAACAATAAAAAACAGTAAGATTATTACCATCATCTGCAGAAGATCATCTGTTTGCGGAATTTTCTTAACAGGTTTCTGTGTTTCGTCCAGACGCGCAAATGGGGGTTTGCACCACTCCAATATAGGGAACAAAAATGCAATATTACCCGGAATTGGGTTTCCCGGCTGATTGAAATTCGGAAGGAGTAAGTTGCAATACCCGGAATTTCTTATGTGTTACACACGAGCTAGAGAATGTCATAAAAGGGGGAGTCGAACAGATGTTTCTATTTTCATTTGGCAAACGGAAAAATGCGAGGCTCGTCAGGGCGAATGGTAGGCATTTTAGCAAAGCCTTCGACTACATATTTCGTCGCACGAGACACGCAATCTAGGCATTTCCATGCCCGTTATGGACCAGAGGGTGCTCATATTGCCGCAGTCGGGGGCGCCCCGACGCTCCGAGTGCAGTCATCATCGAAGTCGACGAAAACGCCAAAAGGAAGGAGCCCCGCCATTGCCAGAAAGGACTCCTGCAGGATGGTAAACGTGCAGGAGAGCTCTCCCGAACGATCAGGAGCGAGACGACGTTCGAATCGGTGACGGAGTTTTCTTGAACACGCGGATCTTTAGCAAAGTGGTCTGAATCACCGGTCGTAATCGTAATCGTTCCCGAGCTTCAAACGTCCTTGAGCACCATTTCTCAACTTGCTCTGTATCTAATGGACGCTTTCTTCTGATGTACTTAACCATAAATAAACCGAAACGGTAACGGCTAAACGGCTTACATCGCCGCTCGTTATGTGGACACGCCGATAGTTAAAGTCAGTTACTTGTAAAAATTTTAGAAGATCAGTTTGCTGCTTTGGTCTGACGAACGGAGTTTCAGGATCATTTGACAACCTTGAGCAAGACTGTGTCAAGTCTCTATCGTAAACATGAATCTCGTTTCAGGTGCGATATCGGCAATACATGACACTGCTCACCATTCTTAGTTACTATTACATGTCGTAACATTCGATCAGAAATATGGCCCGGAATTTTTACGCTTATTAAGGATTGAACGAGCAATAATTGGTGACACCTTTCATCTGAACCTTATATTTCTGCGCCGTTGAATATGCCTTAATAACTAACATTCAGTTTCTATAATTTAACAAGCAACAATTCAATGCAAGAATCATTATACCAACATTGCAATAGATTATTGGAAGTAATGCATATTTCAATACAAGGTACAGTAGAGAAATATTTTGCAACTGCACCGGATCTGCTCACTTCCGGCTCACTACGATTATTAATGCTATATTATCTTATTTTGCTCAATTTGATGTTAATTAACACGAAAATATTATATTACTAATAATTATAATCATTTTTAGTCCATTTATTAGCTGACCTACATCTGATATTAGTTTTGTACTTCTGATAAAGACATTTTAAACACGTTGAAATACACAATAGGCTAATAAGCTAATTGGGCACTGTTGAGATTATAATTAATATTACATTACCTTCATCGTCAATTAACTCTCATACAAATCGGAAAAGGTGTTCTTAACAGAAATATGATCAAAAAACTAACATTATGGATTCAGCGCAAGATATTATGTTGTATTGTACTAACTAAACCAGCATGCGATGCTCGGTATTTTGTAATGCTAAAATGATATATAAAGTGTGCTGACATCTAAGAAACCCATTTAATACGTACACTCTTTTAAACGTGCATTAGTACATCGTGCCTACAGATACAGGCGATTGACGTAGAAATATCTGAATCGAAAGACGAAATCGAAGTTCCAATAATAATAATTCTTTTTTTTTGCAAAGGTAACATTATTTCCATCCCACCCAGCTTATCCCGGCTCAGCATATTTCGTACTATTCACGGGTTTAACACGCCCCATTCTTATAAAACCCCATGTCACAGACACAGCAAATACCCTGGGAAAGTGCAGTGGTCAGGATTCGAATCTGAGCGACTTTGGTAGAATATCTCCGAAGCCAAGCGCTGCGGCCACTACTCTACCGCGGTGCCGTAATATAATTCTTAAACGCACGTATTCCTGAATATTACCCAAAGCGGTACCTCTTACGAAACATAGTCTATTATCTAGTTCCACATCCGCTCCCCTCTAACTCTTCGCATATAACTTGCTGTACATGTAAATCATGTTTACAACATTAATCCAGTAGATATAATCGCCGCCCGTTGGTCTTGCCAATAAAACTACGATTTACAGAAAATCCTTAAATGAAAAAGGAAACCTTGCAATTGTCTAATAAGCATGAAGTGTGGTGACAAGACAACCTTCAAGGTCAGTATAAAGCCACTAACAAGTATACAACTGGAATAAAAACGTCTAAGCAAACAGTGCCGTTACTGAGCACAAACCTCTTAGTACGTCAAAATAATAAAATAGCAACACACAGCTCTCACAAGGTAATAGAGGCACATAATCCTCAAGGTGCACACATTAACATTACTACGCTACGCATAGCCACACAGCTCTAGCAATAGGGGAACACAGCTGTTTCCGGTAAACACAGTACCATTACTATGCTCATAGCGCTTATAATAAAATTACAATACACAGCTCTCGTAATAGAAGAGAAACATCAGCGCTTTAGGTACACAGTACAATTACTGAACACATAGATAAAGTATAAAATAGCCACACACAGCACGCACAATGGGAGAACTGAGCTGTTTCCGGTACACACAGTACTACGCTCATAACGCTTGTAATAAAATAACTATAAATAGATTTCGTAATAGAAGTGAAGTATCAATGTATTGTAGATACACACAGTACAATTACAGAACACACAGTTCAAATAATAAAATAGCCACATATAGCTCGCACAACAGGAAAACCCAGCTGTTTTCGGGACACACAGTACCGTTACTACGCTCATAGCGTTTGCTATAAAATAGCAATACACAGCTCTCGCAGTATAAGAGAAGCACCAGTCCTTTAAGTACAAAGTACAATTACTGAGCACATATAATTCAAGTAATAAAATAGCCACACACAGCTCGTACAACAGGAAAACCCAGCTGTTTTCGGGACACACAGTACCGTTACTACGCTCATAGCATTTGCAATAAAATAGCAATACACAGCTCGCAATATAAGGGAAGCATAAGTGCTTTAAGTACACAGTACAATTACTGAACAGACAGTTCAAATAATAACATAGGCACATATAGCTTGCAAAACAGGAAAACCCAGCTGTTTTCGGGACACACACAACCGTTACTACGCTCATAGCGTTTGCAATAAAATAGCAATACACAGCTCTCGCAATATAAGAGAAGCGTCAGTCCTTCAAGTACACAGTACAATTACTGAACACACAGTTCAAGTAATAAAATAGCGATATACAGCTCGTACAACAGGAAGACCCAGCTGTTTTCGGGACACACAGTACCGTTACTACGCTCATAGCGTTTGCCATAAAATAGCAATACACAGCTCTCGCAGTATAAGAGAAGAATCAGTCCTTTAAGTACAAAGTACAATTACTGAGCACATATAATTCAAGTAATAAAATAGCCACACACAGCTCGTACAACAGGAAAACCCAGCTATTTTCGGGACACACAGTACCGTTACTACGCTCATAGCGTTTGCTATAAAATAACAATACACAGCTCTCGCAATATAAGAAAAGCATCAGTTCTTTAAGTACAAAGTACAATTACTGAGCACATATAATTCAAGTAATAAAATAGCCACACACAGCTCGTACAACAGGAAAACCCAGCTGTTTTCGGGACACACAGTACCGTTACTACGCTCATAGCGTTTGCCATAAAATAGCAATACACAGCTCTCGCAGTATAAGAGAAGAATCAGTCCTTTAAGTACAAAGTACAATTACTGAGCACATATAATTCAAGTAATAAAATAGCCACACACAGCTCGTACAACAGGAAAACCCAGCTATTTTCGGGACACACAGTACCGTTACTACGCTCATAGCGTTTGCTATAAAATAACAATACACAGCTCTCGCAATATAAGAAAAGCATCAGTTCTTTAAGTACAAAGTACAATTACTGAGCACATATAATTCAAGTAATAAAATAGCCACACACAGCTCGTACAACAGGAAAACCCAGCTGTTTTCGGTACACACAGTACCGTTACTACGCTCATAGCGTTTGCTATAAAATAATAATACACAGCTGTCGCAATATAAGAAAAGCATCAGTCCTTTAAGTACAAAGTACAATTACTGAGCACATATAATTCAAGTAATAAAATAGCCACACACAGCTCGTACAACAGGAAAACCCAGCTGTTTTCGGTACACACAGTACCGTTACTACGCTCATAGCGTTTGCAATAAAATAGCAATACACATATAAGAAAAGCATCAGCCCTTTAGATACACACAGCACAATTGCTGAGCACACCGTTCAAATAATAAAATAGCACACACAGCTTGCATAACAGGAGAACCCAGCTGTTTTCGATACACACAATATCATTACTACGCTCATAGCACTTATAATAAAATAACAATACACGGCTCGCGCAATAAAAGAGAAAAATCAGCCCTTAAGAAACACACGGTATCATTACTGAGCACACAGCTGTAATGATAAAGCAACTACACACAGCTGTCATAATAAATTACGGCCACATACTCTTTTAGCTGCACGGTTGGTAATTTTATATTAATTTATCTTTACTTGTTTTAATTGTCGCTACAGTGAAAGATAACCGCTTATTGCTAATGATTTTCTAGTAGGTAATGCTTATGTACAGTATATTGTACGTTTATAGACGTTTGAAACGGACACATTTAAATATATTAAGAGTATTTATTATTGTAAAGTGAAATGAAATATATAATTTCATTAAAAAAAATGCAAACAATATCATTTTGATGGTAACAAGTTTCAGTTAAACGAATGTCTATATTTCGGAGTGAGTATATCTTCTACCTTTGTAGTAAAATAATTAGCAATATATCCGAAAGAAGCGAGTTTATGTATATTAATAACAAATTTAAAAGTACGATAGAATATGATGGCGAATGTGTGAATGGCATAACGCATGTCAGAGAAACATATGAAAATGATTTAAATCCGGTAAACCAAAAGTGGAAATGAAACAGCTTCATATTTTATCAAAGGATGAAAGTTAACTAGCAACACCTGAAAATGAATTTTATACAACTACACAAAATTGTTTCGACTTTTCGAAGGGTTAAATTGGTCTTATGATTATTTTCAGTCTCACTAATGAGTAACATCGAAGGAGGACCTTGTCTTCTGTATTAAAACTAATTAAACATTATTTGCGGAATACACTATAATTGATAAGTTTAAAAAATACATTTTATACTGCTTCTATTTATCCGTTTATTTGCTTTTTTATGATAATAACAATACATAACACACACACAAAAGATTTCTTTATTAAGATCTAATTTTAAGTAAGGTGTACGTTGACAAAAATAGACAAAAATCAAATTTGACTACCTATATTATTTTTACAACTTAGAAAGTGACATACAGGAGCTCGGAATAAAGAATTGGATAAGAAAGCAAAAAACAGAAAGGAATGGGGAAGGATTGTAAGAGACGCGAAGGAAAAACTGCAACAACATCCATAACGCCAATATCAGCAGCCCGCGACAAACAGAGATGAGAGGAACAGACAACCTTGCTGACTATATTAGCAGGGCTGGGGGGCGGGCAGCCGCCGCTCCCTGTAAAAGATCAGGCCCCGAAAACCGTGAGGGAGGCCATGGTCCTGCAAGGACTGACGAAGCCAAGGAGTAAGTAAGTAAGTAAATATATATAATTATATAATTAAAAGAGGTAATAATAATAATCCATTTCATAAAATTTAGATTAAATCTGGAGTCGCCTGAAACCAAACCGAAGAGGCGGAGGTAGGAGGTGGTCAAGCAAACACCCAACCTGTTAGTTTTTGCGCAAGACGGTAAAGCACTCATCAGTCTCCATGGAAGTAAATACAGATTACATTTTACTGTAAATTAGGGAAAACTGCAATAAAAACTTATGTTGAAGACTGTACGATAACAACTTAAATTGTTCTACTTTGTTTGGATGATTTCAAAGATGGACGTAAAAATGTTCAAATAGACTTTCGATTTGGTCGCAAGCATTCTTAATATTTTGGCAAAAAATCATTAAAAGGCCGATCGAATAATGACAGATGAGTTGAACATCACTAAGGAAACGGTTCAACAAGTTTCATGAAGATTAGGGAAAAAGGGAAGATCTGTGAAAAGTTCGTTCCGTACCATCTTACGAATGAGCAAAAACAAAGAGTTACATTTTGTACAGACTTCGTTTCTCCTTGTAGTAACACTGTAAATTTCCTTAATTGCGCTGGCACTGGTGGTGAGTCATGCACGTTTCAGTACGATCAATCACCACGACCCAAACAGTTTAGTTAGCAAATATTTAGATTCAAGATCGTACTGATTACTCCATATCGATAAATCAGGTACGATCTATAAAGAATTTAAGTCTAAAGGGCAAGCAGTAAGTAGAGAGATGATTGCAGCGACCACATTTTCGAGAAAACGGTAGCTGGATCTTGCTATGTAGCAATGCACTGCCTTTTTCCACAATTTGTGGAACCATTTCCTATGAAACACGGCGTTGTTGACATCACTCGCCCACAGTATTTCCTTAACTTAGTACCAACAGACCTGTGTATTATGTAAATATGCGTAACAGCTGTCTAATTGTGTAAATGCTTATTGTTTTCAGATATTAACCTATGCCAGCAACACGTTTTCAAGGAAAATCTAATTCATATTTGTGCGATATACACAAATGTGTTTAACAACGTATAGCTGAGGTTGTTTAGCCCCTAAATAACAAAATAGTTTTTTTTTTTAATTTTCGTCAATTAAATCTTCTTCTTTTTGGTCTCATGTCCGATTGTAATAATCTTCATTGTTTTGGAAAGCTCACACTCCAAACTTAATTTCTAGCCAAGAAAAATGTACAGTTGAGTGGGAAACGTGTATAAAATCAGACCCAGAAGTGAAAAGAAGTTTAAAAATTTGTAAATTACGACATATCTTGAAAACGAGATTGTTAACCTAAGTTTTTAAGGTTTTTTGCAGCTTTTAAACTAGTTTACAACGCCAAGGAACCAAAAACAAGAAAAAGAAAACTAACTAGGAGCAATACAACCAACCTAAATCCATTGTGCAAGATCAAGGCATCAAGGACAGGGTTCGACCAGTTACAATCGTAGAAGGGAGGGTAGTTAAGCCTAGGCGCCACCTGTTTTAAATTGTCTTTCTCCCTTGAAGATAACACGATGTAATACAAGAACTTTCCTGGAGTTCGAACATACCTTGCTTCGGCAATTCCTCAATTTGATACAAGAAACGGGGTATAATACAACAATACACAATAAAACACTACAACATCAAGTTGCTATGTTTTAATTTTCGTCCAATAATATTAATGACGCCGAACACAACCCAACATGAATTAACACATACATATATATATATGTATATATATTATATATATATATATATATATAAATATATAAATTTTATGAGTAACAGTACACAATACGACGGATAATGTACTCCAAAATTAGATTAAAACGAAAGTAGGGAACGCAATAATGCGAAATTACTACATCAACTTTCAACCCGCAAATACAAATCGCGACCAAAACCGCCAAGTATTCAAAGTTCCTCGAGGCCTAGCGAACCAAATACCCAGATTAAAAATACCTACATTATGATATTAGGTACCGGCGCACTCGTTAATCAAAATCAAAACTATTTGCAATATTCCCCCTAATTGTTGAGTTCTAAATAAAAAAATATTTATGTACACTGTCGACCATTTGGCAAACACAAACAAAATTTCGTTATATTACATATAAACCAAGAACAGAATTGATCTTTGATTCAAATTGAAATCACACTAATTATAAAACTTAATTATCCAACCAACAATTTATAGGTAAAGAATAATGTTGACGACGACCCCTTTCTGGTTGAAATTGCAGTTTTCCGAATCTCCCTCGTACCAAGAATTTATTTAAGAATTAAATATAATCGGAACGGATACACCAATAATGCTTATTAACGCCACTGATGGTTCGAACTGCGATGCATTAGCTGCATTCTGCATGCGGAAGATAAACTCCAATAGCGTTGAAATATCTCCAAGGTCTCCTTTATTTTAATTGACGATAGATAACTATCGTATTCGCATAAATAAATTCAAATTATTTATAAATAAAGCAATAGGATTTGGATTTTTCCACGCTTACCAAAAGATGTAAAACTGGCGAAAAGAACTTTTTCAAAGAGATGAACACAGAAATCGGGATAACTCCCTGGAATTCGTATCACTACTATCGATACCTAACATTCCACAATTGCGGTTTTGAAAATTGAATTGGGAAACTTCCCAAGCCTTATAACGACTTCTCAAAAAATCCAAGAACACGCGTGCTTTCTGTGAGAACTCCAAAATAATGAATGCCACACGGAACTATCAAATCGCCATTTCCTAAACCGTAAATGAACGAATGGATGAAACGAAATTCAAACAAGGTCAAAATTGAATTAATCAAAAGCACGAAGTATGCAATCCAAAATGCATCTTTAATGTTATATATAAAACAACTAGGCGTAAGGATTCTAACGTTACAAGTGTTCTGTTTTCCAAAAAAGGTATCTTGTCTTGTCTTAGGCTGCTTTGTCTCTTACGAGACTATATTAAAACAAATACAAGGAAGTTAGATGTTAAATAAGCGCAACTATACGTGGTTACAGTTTTTCACACATGTTTAGAATCACCCTGTATAAAAAATATGGACCGGGTTTGCAGTAACGAAGATTTGAAACAAATGGAAGGGATGCAGAATAAATATCATAGTTTCTGGTGACTGCTGTTTAGTTAAATATGTCACACGCACACCTGAAAACACTCGTAATAAAATTTTAATTTTTAAATTTAAGATTTTTTTAACCACAGCTGGAGAGTCGAAGTTGAGGAGGAATTTCTGTTAAGCGGAGTCGGAGTCGGAAAAAATTGTACCGACTTCCACTCTTTGTTTAAATTTTATTGATATAAAAAATTGTGAGGTGGTCACTCAAATTTGGAATAATTTCTTTATACAGTTTTTCCTCTTTTTTATTACACACATCATAAAATGTCTTAGTATTTAATTTTGTCGGAGTCGAACTACAAAAATTGTTAGGAGTTGGAATCAAATACTTTTTTACCGACTCCGCGGCCATGGTTTTAACTATATGCATTACATTTATTCTTAAGACAAAATGTTCGCGGTTCTGCAACTATCCTCACGACAGCGTTGCAACCTGGTATTCTTTCCTTCAGCAGCAGACGTAAGGTTTATTATGCCTATGGATACAAAAAGATAAATACCAAAATTTGTCTCCGTTTGATTACCTATTTTTGAATGAATAGATACTAAGTTCTAAATATTCGAATATCTTTCTTGCCTCAAGAATTTCAAAAACCATCTGAAGTTGCTCTTCTTGTTTTCTTAAATCTCTCTCATTCTGCTTTCGCAGCTGTTATTTTCCAGAATGTTTGTATGAGGAAAGATTCTAATGCTTAAAGGGTATTAATTTTTAAATATATTTTCATTCATTTTGTGAACACTGAAATTAATTAAAGGCATTGATTTCTTTTTGTAGTATATGTACGTACTACGTACACACCAACTCATTTTGATGTCCAAAGACAATAATTAAGAAACAAATATACCTACTGCCAAACAAAAACTAAGATTTTGTAAGTTCGTGCAGGTCTCAAAGAACGTTTCCGATGTTAAAACTTGGAATTCGTTATAGTTTTCATCAATATTTTGCAACATCGATAACACGAAACAGCAAAACGGCATAGAGCTCAACGCAAAACGTACACTGTCTGTATATACAGTTGAAAGTGGTACTCGTAGTATTGATGTACCCAGATATTAGTGGTCGGCGATGCCGAAATACCTTTCTTGCTTTATAATAGAACAAAAAATAAACATTTTGTGTTAATTTTTAGTCCTGAGCAGTGATCAAACATAGCTACTAAAGTACCGTAAAATTAGCTAAAATAGACGTTTTCTACTATCATCGCTACTACATTATTTTGCTGCTTTTCTACATAGTCTTTCTTTGAATTAGTAAACAGCACAATCAAGATTGTATTAAAGTAAAAATGATGTGATCCTTGATAAAACTTTATGATAGAATTACGAAAGTAACGAAACTTTGACTAAAATCAACCTGCGTTTACGACATATGTGGAATTAATTTTGTGCCGTTTTTTGACCTTATTACAAACTGCTATCTTTTAGCTAATTTTCTTGAAATTCCAATACCAAGGCGAATAATTTTAGTTGTTTAACCAAATGAGTAGCGCAAAAGTAATTACAACAGGCCTAAGCTACTATTTTGTCTAATATGAAACACAATCTTTTAAAGATGGAGAAAGAAATATATGTATTATGAATTACCTACGAAAAAACTGTACCAGAATTTGAATTCCCAGGCCGGTTTGAGAACTTACAGCCAGTGGTAAAAATTAAACTAAGTCTTATATAAAATCTCATGAAACAGAAAATATAGTTCCCCACGGCAAGGGCGCCGGTATATGATTTTCAGCAGGGGAAAGCTCATTAATATTAATAAATGTTGTATTTATAATGCTAATGACCCCTCCTGATGAACAATGTTTAATTAAAAGATATAAACTAAATTGTAACTCTAATGAACGTGGTGAAGGATATTTCGCATAAATATCTCTAAATTCGATGCTGCCAGATTGCAGTCGATACTTACAGTTCAAAATTAATATGAATTTTTCCTAGTATCAAGCTTAAAGTTGAAATTTTAACTTTAATATCATGTAAACAAGTTAAACAAAATTATATTTCACCACATGGTACGTACCATTAGGTATTTGCGAAAATGGATTAGTACATAATTTTGAAAATTGAACTAAAAACAGTATGTTTAGACGCTAAAAATGTATTGCCACGCGTTACACATACTGGATGTAGAATGAGAAAAGCTGCTATAAGTGTGAGTATGTACATTTTTTATATATGCTAATATTGCCTTCTGTATGTACTATTTCAGCAACACTATAATTCGGAAATGGAATTTGGAATCGCCTACGTACCCTTACAACAAAAATTGCATTTTAATTCTTTCGTAATATTATGAGTTTCAAGTCAAGAGATTTTCCTTTTCCCCCTGAAAATCTTGTTTGAATTGTCAAATTAGTTTTTAGATTCTATTACAAAATATGTAAAATAACAATTAATTGGACATTTTAACAATAAACAATCAAATTACTGTCGGTAATTTCGACTTCTAAGCATAGATGGTTTTTACTATACAGGGTGGTAATGAATTACAGGGACAAACTTCTGGGGCTTAAAGTATACACGAAAACAAACATTTTTTGTTAATAAATGTATGGTCAAGTGTGTTACTTTTCAGGGATAGAACTTCTCAAAGATTCTTTAAGAAGCGCCTAAATGTAGGCAACTCAATTTACTACCTACTATTTGTTTCCATAACGACGGAAATTAATACAGGATAAATAAAAACCTCTTCCCCACTTTTCAAATTCAAATTAAATTTAAAATAAATTAATTAACAAAGTGTTTCAAAACTAAGCAATAGATAAACCAAAATTACAAAGCAAAAATCTATTTGAAAAATTTACAATAACTAATTCAAATATTAACAAAATTAAAGTAAATGTTCAAAATGTCGCCCCTCAGCTTCTACACACGAAGCACATCTACGAAGTAAATTCCTGCGCACCGCAGTCGTTATGGAAACAAATAGTAGGTAGTAAATTGAATTGCCTACATTTAGGCGCTTATTAAAGAATCTCTGAGAAGATCTATCCCTGAAAGGAGACCCTTTTGACCATACATTTTCATGTATACTTTAAGCCCTAGAAGTTTGTCCCTGCAATTCATTAACAAATTGTGTGTGGTGGGTTGCAGTACAAAATTTTTATAAATCTGCATAGTACTGCTTAAGTTTTGAACCCAACCTAGAATTGTTTACTCAAAAAACGAGCGCTCTACCGACTGAGCTACCACCACACAATTATGTATTACGAAAGGCAATTTATTATTCTAGGGGGCGGTAGGATATTACAAAAGGTTTTCCAACTTATGTTTATTTCAAATTAAAAAATATAGAAGCAGGGATTAGCATATGTAGAAATATACATTTACATTTTTTAAATTAACACTCCGTATAATTTGTATGTTTCCGAGGTAATTTCATTTAATTGTAGTTGTGAAGTCCATGTATACATTCCTTATAAAAATGTAGGACTGTTTGCTCCTCTCGACGCGGTTTCTCTCAAATGTCCACGCTGACAATAAAATCCTCCTTGAGAGACCTAAACAGTTCTCAACTTTTTTAACGATCAAAGATATTCTATTTTTTTTATATCCGCGCTATATGTAATAAAAATGGTAAAGGTGTTTTAAAGATGCAGTGCTTGGAAGAGTTTGTTATAGATTGTTAAAATGTTATTGATATGTATTGAATAACCGTTAAGGAAGGCATCTAATGTAAGCTATAATATTACATATTTAACATGCGTTAAAAATATAAGTATTTGTATTACATGTTATAATGCTTCTTTTATTTTTTGACGACTAGATGGCAAAAACTGACACTCAGCAGGGCAATTTTAACCAGTTATAAAACAAGCCTGTCCAAAGAGCTGCCAACCCTATCGATAGTTCAGTTTTAACAACTGAATTTATGTAGAGAATGCTACCTACATGTCAAATAAATTACATTTAATTTCCTTTTCCTTCCCTTTGCAAGATTCTGCACGCTTCGAGGTCCACCACGTGTCTTTCGGGACTAATCAGGAATTTGAGCATGTAAATCTATACGTCGCCCGGGAAATAAGTCACAATTTCTCGGGCAAATTTATCGCCAACTTCACAACACGGCCAAGAGTCTCCGGCGTCTCCCTTCTGGATACGTAGGGTCCCCCGGTGGCGAGGTGACATTTTTTCCCGTGCAGCACATTGCGCTAGGGGATGTGCTCGCAGGCAGGGTAGGCCATTTGCATCTCATTCAATTATTTATACGAGTTATCTGTGCCCTGCTGTCTGTGCCTGTTACGCCTCGAGCGCGCCAACACACGTACGCACACACACACACACATACACACTCGAACTCCCAGCAAACTCGCGAAATCAAAGGAACGAATTTATGTTATTGCCTCAGAAGCCGCCGCTCGGTAAGAGATTCCCTGCCATATACCAGCTTAATTGGCTCACAATTACTGGCTGCAAGTAAACAACGGCCTCGCTCACATTACCCGACCTCCTCTTGGAAAATCTATTTACTCGCTCGAATAAGTAGTTGAACTTGTTTTCAGGTTCGCCTTTCAGCTCGTATAAATGGGCTTTAAAGACTAAAAGAGAATGTCATTGGCGACGAGCTCCATCCATCACAATGAAAACGTGCCGAAGGATGTAATAACTTAATTAAAAGTGGAGTTTCGTTACTCCTTCAACCGCTCCCTCACGAACACTCGTAAAAAATCGCGTTATTTATGGCCGTTCCCACGAACTTATAACCAAGCTATAAAACCAATTAGTCGACAGATAACCAAATTGCTTAATTCAGCTCCGCTAATTATTGATTGTTGTGTTTTCATCGCGGAAAGGTCAAGTAGGCCGCACCTGGATGCTCCCCGAGATGTTCCACTTTAATTACACGCCGCTATTTACAACCGCACCGGCCGCGGGCGATAACCCTGCGCAACGCCCAAATGAAAATCCGCCACTTTCGCGTATATGTTACAGCACAGCGTCCTTTTATCCACCTCGGATGCCTCGAAGCAGACGTGACGGCGAAAAGGGATGGGCCGCTTTAACCTTGCTTTCCCATACCTCACACTTTGATCTTATTCTAAATAAAGTTACGTAAAATCGAGTAGGCCGAGCAGAAATGAAGTTGCAGCTCGCGCACGTCCGCTTAAATATTCGCTTAACTCGTGGAAGTTTCAGAAGTTTTGTGGGGGCAGACACCCCTGACACTAACGGGTCTAGTAAAATATTGGCCGGAGAATAACCCAAAGTTCGCGAATCGGCTCCGATAATTAATATCTCAGAGCGAATTTGGTGGAAGAGTGAGAGTCTCTGGCATTTTATTTTCGCCGGTATAACCAGCACAATGGGTTCACAAATAAAGTCCGTTTAAATCCACCCATTCTCCTGATACAAAAATCTGCGATATTTTATTTCCCGGCGGTTTTTTGTCCGTTTTCAACCCGCGTTACATGTGCGTGTGAATGGAGCATGTGTTGCGGGTATCCAGTCGTCTGATCGCGTTTTATAATGCCCAGACCCTAGAATTTATGATGTCTTGAGCAGTCTCGTTCTTGGTGGCCACCGACCGCGCTAATTTTCGATCAGATCGGCAGTCACAACATTCTTAACGTATGTTCAACATAATTACTCCCAACACAGGTCGCCATTCATACGTGATTATACGCCATAATCGTTTATGGACACTAATCCTTTCAGAGTCCGCGCGGACGATTGGATTCCGCGACTTTAAATAAATTCTAAACGCTCCGTTGTACTCCGAACGCGAAAAAATAAAGGTAATTGGTATTCGGTCAATGTCTCTGCGACTCTGTTAATCGTGCATTCGCAGTTGATCTACTGCGATGTTCCGTCATCCGTTGGCGTGTTTTTCTTCTTAAGCGCCGCCATAAGGACAGCCTGTGTCTTCGGGACCCGATCCTCGACTTAATGGCCGCTGGACGATGCCAGGAAATTAGCAAAGATGCGTTGTTATTAGTCTCTGCGACTTGTTTACGACGCTACCGAGAGAGATTTCCGTGTTAGAATGCGCACTTGGTGGCTCGAGCCCATTAACGCCGTTTCACCGGATTTATGCCCGATTGTTTAATTTCTGCACGGGGCAACGCTAACGCCTGCATTTGTCCTAAAGAACATGGATTTTCCATTACCATGCAAACCTAAAGGTAATTCTGTTACAATTCACAAGTGTGTGGACAAAAAAGCAGTCTAGACAAAGAGGGTCTCTCTTAAATTTTATTAGAATTACCGACGCGATCTTGCAGAGCGAGACGTCAGGATGTAACAGTGTTGAAACTGGACTTAAAACGGATATGCATGGTTAAAACTGGTTCGATTTAGTGGAAACCTCTAACCCTTTTCCATTGTACCCTCGGAAAGCTCTATTCCCGAACTATGTAGTTGACAATAGTACACGCCCCAATCGAAATAAGTTTAGTCTACCAACTCTTTCGCAAAAAACTGTTTGTTTCCTAATCGTATTAATGCATACACACCCGAATTACAAGACAAGAGTAACCACTAACAGTCGGAAAAACGTTCCTCCAAATTTAAGTAGTTTGCTCTGAAACAAACTTTCCCTACACGCACCATTTAATACAATATTTTTAGCTCCTTGTCCAGCCTACAAGAGACAAATTGGTAACTAGTGCGAAAAAACCAAAACATTGAAATTAATTCGTAGAATTTGGTTCCAGGTGACTCATGATAGATATTTTTCTTCTTCACACGTACGCCCCGAATAAACTATTTAAATCTTCGTACCGCCTTAGCTAGTTAGAAAGACATCTTTTCAAGTAAATTTGAAGCTTTTGACACAAAGTTGTTATTGATACAAATCCTTATGTCTGCTATCCCCTTCATCTAACATCTTGATCTCGTGGTTCACACTAAAATCCTCTACAAATGAGGATCCGTTTAAATAACTACCAAAGCATAGAAATCACGTCGAAATTACATTACGGAATCTGCTTCAATGGAACCATGCAATTGTCGTTCTATCACCTTCGCGCGGAGGCCCTTAATATACAGTAGCTGCTCATCTAGAAGACACATTCTATACAACTTCTTCATTCTGATGGTTTCATAGGCATAACCAAGAGTCAGTTTATTCCACTAGCACCGGAAAAGCAACCTAGCAAAATAAAGTAGTGCAATTTGCTCCAAAATTTATTTACGCAAAATTTTTTACCTTTTACACTTATACACGCACGCCTTTCAATAAAATATCTTGATTTCCTTCTCTACATGAGACACTCTACTCTGAGAGTCAGTTTAACAAACTAGTCGTAGAAAATACTCTTTCAAAATGATTCTGTGGGTTCTGACGCAAGGTTCTTCTTAAACAAAATGTATACTCTACTTCCCCCACAAGCATGCTTATATTAAACTATCTTGATCCTTACTTACACAGGAAAATCTTCAAAATTTTGTTGAGCCATTTTATTCTCGTCTAAGCTCACACAACAAGCTCTTAATAAAATAACGGAATCTCTTCAGTAACTCTTCAAGCATGAATAGAAATGAAATAGTCGCAGATTTTTAAAATCGCGTCGAAATAGACTCGTGGCAATCGATTTACCTCTCTTGAAACAAAATTTCTAGTCAACTTACTTCATACCCAAAGTAATATGTCTTAATAAAATACCTTGGTTTACTCACCCACATAAGACACTCTACCAGCCTCAATTTAATGAGCTACTCGTAATTGGAAAAAACTTTGTATTATTATAAACTCCCGGTTACCTAAGTACGTTCATTCTTTTATTCAAACACGTTGGTCTACTAGAGCTAACTTGCTTGCTTCAAGAATAATTAACCAGCCGACTAAATACTCGCAATCATTTTCAGATTTTTCGACCATTCAGATGTGGTTTCGTACATCCCAAATAATTTATTAAGAGAATATTAATGCTGCTTACATCTCAAACTTTTAGTAAAACCTTGAATTTCTACTGAACCTTATCTTTTACAGTTACCATTTTAAATCACAGCCAAAGGACAGAATCGAGTTAGCGCGTAAAACGTACCACATTGGTTCTATATCGAGAGGAAAAGGGATTTAATTTGTAAACGGGGCAAAATATCAAGACATGCTATCTCTGGATTACTAGTAAATTCAGTAGATCCAGTTTAATGACAACATTTGTCTGCAAGGGCTCACTGAGTCTAAGAGAAAGCAGATTAAAGTCGATTACCGTCGATCTTGAATTATTCCTTTCAAGGGGTTGCTAAATAATTAATTCGAAGGCCGATAAAAGTCTGCTTCAACTGCACATCCATCTATTCCGCTCCAAAGTAAACTTGCAAGGAACACTTCTGCTTAGAAATCCGCACAACCACCATTTCCTCTCTTAACCATCTTGGTCCCAAAAGTCCGCAAACGCAACGAAGGTGAAGGGCTTCATTTTAATTAAGCGGTCCGCCCCGATCTCCTCCTAATCTACCAATAAAAAAAAGTACAGCGTCCGGACCCTGTACATAATTTCCCCGACCGCTACAACATTTGCATGCGCTCGCAATTAGATCCCTCTTTGGAAGTCCACCGGATTAGCGTATCTTAACGGCGATGGGGAAGGGTTTACATTTTCAGCTGAAAGCCGTCCTTAGTGTTCGAAATTAACTGGGGAAAAAATCGGGAGCGCTTCGCCGCGCTATCTTTTCGGGAACATCGCAGTAGGCGCTCGAAGCACTTACGGCGTTTAATCTGAACACGAGGGGATCCGATATTAAACTATATCCAGCGCCTATCAGCCACCCCATCAATAACCGAGGCAGTTAGATGCGATTATGTTAACGGTGAAATGCGTAATCATAGTGCACGCCCTTCAAGTGCTCAATACTTCACCTAGACCCCAGGGGGTTGATTACGAATTTGCTACAGATTCGGGAGTATGTTGGCTTCCAAAATGAATTTCGATGCGATGCATGGATGAACAAACGACAGTTAGAAATATTTCCAATTTCTACAACATACAAGGTAAATAGACATTCAAATAAAAAATTAAGAAAAGAAAACATGAATTAATATCTCTAAATCGTGCGAAAAAACAAGACCCTTATCGGTATTTTGGATGTGCAAATATAAAAAACCAATAAGGTATCAGTTATTATAATAATTAGTCGCTCCTCATTTATTACCAAATGAAGAACAAAACGTGATACTGTGGTGCTAACGAAACTACTTGAACTACAAACGTTTTACAACAAATCAGGAACACCAAATGATTACCCACTGCACTGCAGTGATGGGAATAGGATGACTATAGGTAGATAAAATAAAGGCTGCCAGAATTCAAAACCAACGGTACTGCAGTAATCCCAAAGACCTTCCTCAATGGTTTCAGATAAGAGTAAACTCTTGCCCCGAAGCATAAACTTACAGGCCCCAAACATACAAAACAGTAATTACATAAAATACAAATATAATATGAATGCTGTAAATAAATCCTGTATATTGTGAGTAATAAGATAAAATTAATAAGAATCGTTAAATCATAATCGTAGGCAACACAATATAAAAGTATAAGTCTGTCCAATAAATTAACTAACATAATAAATGCCGTATGCTGTGCAATACAATAACTAATAAATGTAATAATGGACACAAAGAAAATAAACGGTAGTTTTTCGACTGCAAATCGAATTTCGAAAAGTTAAGAATAATGTATCGAAGATCGCAAGCAATTGAACACTACACTAAACTAATGACTGATCAACACTCTCCAAAACTAAACTAAGACCTGACGCATTTGAAGTTCTGCTATTATAAGGACCCAAAAATAAGGAGGCGGATTACAAAAAATAAATAACGCAATAAATCCGCAGACCTGTTCCAAAATTATAGAAGATGATTAAGTTCAAAATCGCTGTTCTCTATAATCCCGTTGACGTGACTTTAGTCACTTTCAAACATGATAACTGACAAAAATATGGATGCACATAAATAAAACGATATTAGCACTGTATAGTACTGAAATTACTTAAACAGGTAAGTGAAATACGGAAATAATTAATAGCATACAAATGTATCAGTTACAAATATTAATCTAAAAACTTCAGATCCGAACTTCCATGGTCGCGGATCTCGCATATAGCAACACAACAACGTGTTATGTTCGTTTCATTTTACCGCTTCATATGAATTAAAGTCTTGTAGCAATAGCCGCTTTTAAGTCAATTACTAATATATTATTTCCAAAGGTTAATTTATGGGAAGTCACTTTTTCGAAACTCCCGAAAGGGAACGCTTGACATGTATATTTAGTTTGTTTATACCAACCGAAAACAGTTCTTACAATCCTTTGTCTGCAGAATTGGCCCGGAAGTTCCATGTGGAATATTTTGTTCTAGAATTCTTGCAACACATTTCGTAATATGATGAAAAATTCCAGCTTCTAGATATTGGCATTCGTATCTTTTTCCGCCAATCGACTTTAGATCTCTTTTCGACCCGGTCGTTTGCTAAGAGCTCCTCACGTTTTCGATGCGTGTCCATCGCGCAAATTTTTGTATCGCTGTTATCACCGTAGGGTGAACAGAAGCATTGACAAGTGTCGGATTTAAGGAACACGCTGGATTTTAACCCTTCGATGGCAATTCATTGCGAATTTGCTCATCCCCTTTGGCGGATTAATATAGAACCCCTTGCCTGTCCCTCTGGATGTGCCGCTGCTGCGACAAATGCAAAACGACCTTGTGCCTGCGATTTTTGCCTGTTTCTTAAGGACCTAAATACACCCCAAATTGTGCCTGCCTCTCTCTCTACTCCCTATTTGAAGAAAACTCACCATATCTTTTATTTGCGTGTATTGTATTGTGCATGAGCTTTGTAAGCTTTATATACAGGAGGAGACACAATAAAGGTGAGTTCGATTCCGGTAAACTGCTGGTTTCGCGGCCCTCCTAGGAGAACCTGCATTCGGCTGTAACCTGGAGGGTGGCGCCCTCTAATTTTGACGTACTCTGTACACAACTACATTGGATTTCCTTCCCTTAAGCGTTTCTCGTGAAACACCCCTACTCCTCTGAGCTAAGCCGAAGGCACTTCCATCCTTCCTGTTGCTGGTCGACGAAAAAGTTCGTTTGACTCGTAACGAACTACTCGAAAATACTGCTAAGACTGTTAGATTCTAAAAATTCGAAGGGCAATAAAATTGTTGCGAAGAATTCATTAAGTGACTTGTACACCAGGACCGCAACCCTAGCCAGCGATATTTGGTACAGCAAACAAAAGCTTCTGGAAGGGCAACAAGTGGGGGGCTGTCTAGATCGCTACTTCGTACAAATGATGATGATCTCTCGATAGCAGATTACCTGCAGGCTCATCACTACTTCAAAAGTTCCACAAATACCGTCGGTGTCGCCAGATGGCCCAGTGGATGAAACCAAATATATATATACGGATCCAAAAACACCACAAGTGTACACAAAGAAGAAATCCCGAAAGAACACAATCCAAAAAAAAGCACACGATGGCATGCGGCACGCAACGAACATTTTGGCAGAAGTATCGAATTTAGCCTCCAGGAAAAAATCTCTCATTCTGCTTTTATTTAAGGATGCCCAAACCATACAAAAAAAAACTTGTTTTAAATCATATTTCCAAGCACCTTTTAACATCTGCAAACCAAAAATCAACGATTCACGATCACGGTTCAAGAGGAAGTCCCCTCCTTCCAAGCATTCAAAAATTTTCTGCTTGAAACAGGAAATCAAAAAGCTACGCAATTCAAGGCCTAACTTATCATTGAGAATGCAACTATATGCAGCACACCATACTCCAAAAAATAGGAATTATCAACATAAAATTGTAACGTCCCAACTGTCCCACTTCAAACTCTATTTGGTTGTTATTGGTAAAGCCACCCATACATTCAGGTACTGCTCGGTAATGTCCACCTCTTCCAAGCTCTATTCAGTGAGCCTAAAAAACTCTATCCGGCTCTTACCAATACAGCCGAAACAGAAGAACCGCCAGCTTCATACAGTATCCGGCAATCACAGATTATCCGAAGAGGGGGACCACCCCATTTTTAATTCTACACAATACCTGTCGGTAATTCCGAAGCAAGCAATCGACCCACTTAAACTTACCGATAAACAGGTTAGATTCGATGTTGGTGACCTTTCTAGCATGTGTTAGATTTTTTTCCATCGAATAATTGCCGATATCGAATTGTAATAATCACATTCAACAATTTATCAGTTCAAGTCTTTGTTAACTGCTAATGTGTATAAGTAATAGGTAAATCGAATGATTTCCACGTCAATCTATGCTTTTTTGTGACCTCATCGGCTTTAGAAATGAGGGTTTTGACTTTATTATCCTTCGACGATGTTATCAGTTTATACTTATTTGCGCCCTCAACCTTCAACTGATTCCATATTTTTCTCAACCGAAAAATGTTTTTGTAAATGCTGTTAGAGATATCAAAAGAAACGAAAGGGAGAAGAAATAACAGAAACCATAAGGTGTACGTCCTTGGTCGTTTCGATTTGTCTCGCGCTCCTCGCAATTCCCCAACAATTGTAAGTCAATAGGAGGGCTGCATATAATCGCCCATCTAGGGGTACTTTATGCGAACGCTTCGAGTCGGTCGCTCCTCAAAGGGGGTAATCAAGTGTTAAGGGCGATCCGTCAAAGTCTTATCATGCGCTGGGCGATCTCCTTCCTTCTCTCGCGTGCATCCCTCTCGTCGAGCGGGCATCGATCGGCAGGACGCTGACCGTCGTTTTTTCGGGAAACTATCCTCATCATAAACCCATATCACGACTGTTCGATTTATAGAGTGTAAACACGGCCGTGCGGGCGATTGATAACGGGACAACACGGTCCGATGCAATGTTTATGCGACAGAATACAAGAGAAGCTCGATAGATAAGCAAGCGCCTGGTCGCACATTTACGCCGATATTTTCATCCCAATAATAAATATTAGATGGGCGATATCCGCGTGATGTAGTGTTAGTGCGGCGTTGAAACACCGCGCCAAGGGACGCACACCACGGCTCCGGGAGGTTAACACAATGACCGGCCTCTCGTAAATTCCCCAAATTTCTATCGAATTCCGGATTATAACTTCTCTGCAGGATGAATAACTGCCTGAAAATGCAAGCACCCACGATTAACTGCCGGCCCTTCTTGATTTATGCAAAAATTTTCGGCCATGGTATACATTCTCCTAACTTTTGGTATTCGATATTTGGGGATACTACCAATAATTTCCTAAGCATACTTGCTAAACCGGATACACGATGGCAGTGAAATGCATGCCATCTCATTAAGGTATCAATGTATGTCTTTCAAAATAGGTTTCTTTCAAAATTTCAGGATGATTCAGGAAATACTGAATTATTTCTGCTGGCAATGGGAATTTCGATATTCTTGACGCAAGTAAGTTGATGGAGTTACATGAGTCGTTAATTCATCGAATTAATTGCAATAGAATCCAAAATATCTTATTCAGATGTTACAGGTATACTAAGAATATTTCTTGCCGTTCATGAGTTAACCTTTTAGAATGGAAGATTTATTAGTGTTACTGAATCGATTAAGGTATCTACAGGCTCCAAAAAAATAGAAGGGAAGATGTTTTCCCATTAGTCCTCAAAGTTTTTCTTGTTTAGTTATAACGCGAAACTCAACCAGCGGAATTAATTTATTTGGTGTATTCCCTGCAATGGGTACGCTTTAACAACTGCAATCTTTGGATTGGTTCTGGGTCTTCTGAAGGACTTCTAAATCAGTAGAAATAATGGATCGGTTCTAGCCGGCACACAATCTCTGTTTCGGTTCTTGGTTGGCATTGATTCCAACACCAGGACAACAAATCGAACTGGACTGTTTCATTTAACAATTACTAGATGAAAACTCAAATTACATTTTACTTATGTATATAAATAGCTTTTTGAATCCGCGAAATAAATTGGTGTGGTATATTCCATTGAAAGAGTGCTGTGAAGCATAATTTTAACTTTACTTTGTTTATGAGTTCGCATAATAAGTTGTTCTGAATTGCCCAATTAATAGATGCTACATTCAAACCGAAAGTTTATTTGGGTTAAACGTTTGATGAGTTCAACAGAATTGGATGGGAGAAACTACGCCATATCTATGCTTCTTCCACCCTTGATTATAGTAGTTGCGGCTTGCAAATGAATCGTTGCGTCTTCTACCAATTTTGGTCGCATCCAGTTCATCAACGAACTCCTAATATACACATATAGTAAAATCGGTATCTTAATCATGTCTTGCAAACAATGCTGTTGGATAGTTGCTATTCATCTTTTTGTTCAAACCTAGTATTTCAGAAAGTTTTGATTTATTTAATATATTTAGTAGCCAAACCATATAAATTTATCACAGCGTAGATTTTGTGTCCTAAAGCAGGGGTCTCCAAACTACGGCGCGCGGGTTAACAGCGGTCCGCGAGCACCATCAATACGGTAAATCATACAAAATAATAATCAGATCTTTTTATATAACGACCAATTAAGAAACACAATAAGTGACATACGTAATAAAATTGAACATTTTAAGTGTAATTAATGATGTGAGATTTATCCTAAAAACTTTCAATAAGTGACATACATACGTAATTCACATAATGAAATTAAACATTATAATTATGATTAATGAGATTTATGTAGCTGCAACTTTCCACTGGCAATTGTTTGCAGTTGTGGATCAAGTTTATTAGTGGAAATTAGCAGCAGCGACTTTAAATGCTCATCGATTAATTTGGGTCTGTAAGTATTTTCTGTATATTTCATTTTGGCAATTGCATCAAAATCTGAAAAACGATACTCATAATTTATTTTTAAAGCACCCAAAACTTCAATTGCGAAATCTACCGGAAATGGAGTCTCAGTTTGCTGACTGAATGTTTGGCATGTATTTAAATGCGAGAACATTCTTTGTTCAATTGACAAAACAATTTTTTGGCGAAAGAACTTAATATGAGGGTATAAATCAGGCAGTAGCTGATTTTCTCCTTGTAATTTAAATTAAGGTCATTCATATGTTTAGTTAAATCTGTATAAAATGATAACTTCCCTAACCACTCATTGTTTTGTAACTCAGCCAGAGGACGATTCCTTTCATTCGAGAAAATTGCGATTATTGCTCGGAGCTCAAAAATCGCGTTAGAACTTTTCCGCAGCTAAGTCAGCGTACTGCAGTACAATATGGTAAGTCATTTTCTCCAATCTCCAATAAACTCGCGGAATTGACGATGATTGAGCGCATGTGATCTGATATAATTGACAGCTGATATGACTGGCTTTAGAACTTCTGACATATCCAAACATTTTCCGACTGTTGATGAATGATGTAATGTACGATTAATGGTTTTGAACCACTGTCATTTTCTACGGCCTTTGATGCGACACCTTTATTTTTTCCACACATGTTTTTGCCACCATCAGTAGTGATACACTTCAAGTTTTTACATTGAAAATTGTTTTTCTGAACAGCATTTTCAACTCCTTTAAAAATATCTTCTCCAGTGGTCGTGCCGTGAATGCTATGAACGTCAAGAAGCTCTTCATATCCTTCATAATTTTTATCTATCCCTCGAATGAAAAGTAACACCTGGGCAGTATCTGAAACATCTGTTGACTCATCCAGGGCCAAAGAGAAACACTCTAAGTGTCGATTTTTGTCAGACAATTGAGTTAATATATTTTCTGCAATATCATCTACTCTTCGAGCCACAGTGTTTGTTGACAAACTGATGTTTTTAAATAAAGTAGCTTTTTCTGGACACATTTCTTCTGCTGCTGCAATCATGCAATCTTTAATTAATTCGCCGTTAGTAAATGGTTTCTCATGTTTCGCTATAGAATGAGCCACGCGGAAACTAGCACGAGTTGCTGCTTCTTGTTCAGCATTTACTTTCTTAAACAACAATTGTTGAGATTTCAACCCGCGTTTCAAAGATTCATATTTTTCTAAACGTAGGCTTACTGTAAATTTGGACTAATTATGAGAATGATGAGTCTCATAATGACGATTTATATTGTATTCTTTGAGGACTGATATTGTTTCATTGCAAATTATACACTTTGCCTTATTACCTGACTCAATCACGAAATATTGATATCCCCATTGCTCTTTAAATGTTCTGCACTGACTATCTATCTTTCGTTTCTTTTCCATATTTATACAAATTAACACAAAAGGGGCGTAACTTAAAATGAAAATAATGGCAATTAATACTATTAAGAACAGTTGTTCTGATGTAAACAAAATGCAGTGGATTTATCTTTAAGACACTTTTAATTAAATTAAACACTCACAATTAAACACACTGTATTTTCACTTAAAACATTATAGTCACAAAACACACTAGTAGCACTAAATTTCGCTTTTCAGATCGCACTTGTCATTCCGAATTCAAACTTTGGCACTGTACAACTCTCGGTTGTCTCCCGTATGTGTACCACGCGTCCTCGGTGTGTAGAACGTATTCGAAAACTCTCGAAAGTACACGAATCTTCCAGACATGCGATCACGCAGCAGAACTTTTCCAGAACATGCTCTAGCTCGGCTACTTGCTACAAGATGGCGTTGTATACTTCGACTAATCAAGCATAAGTGACGTTTTTCCGCAATTCCGCCATTCCCCACAAGATGACGCTGTACTACTGTAGCTTTGCCACGTACTGCAAGTAACTTCTCTACTCTCCGCAAGATGTCACTGTACAATACATTTAGCATGGTCGTAAGTGTCGTAACATTACGTAACGCACAGCACGCGCATCGGCTATCTCCGCCGCAATGAAATGTCCTTGACACTTGCCCATAAGTACCAACCGAAATTTTGAACGGAGCGAAGTCCACCCCCGCGCCTGCGCCGTAGATATATCACTCGCCGGTTAATCCCAGTACTAAAATTTGCACGTAATTCAAAACTACAGTATGTTGGTATGACGAGCTAGGTAGGTCTTGGACCTTGGGACTTAGTGGAGGAGTCAGTGTGGCCCTTAGGCTAAAAGGTTTGTAGACCCCTGCCTTAAAGTATCCTCCCTCATAGTTTTCGATAGCTCCAATCACAATGTTTTTGCCCTTTAGATTTCCACTCGTTTACCTTGGGTTTGGTCTTCTTATTTTTCTACCTTCTAATGGCGTCAGTCATAGTACCTGTCCGGTACACAGCTGTTTTTGTTACAAATTATCAATTATTGACGTTCCCATTCTTATAATATATGTTGTTGTTTCTTTTCTAATTATGCCCAGATGTGATTTACCTACCGATTGTCGCCAAAAATCTATTTATATTGTTCTTAACTTGTTTTCTGTACTGGAGTTAGTTAAAATTTAGAACTAGATACAACTTACTGTATTTTAATGGTTATGCATCTTTAGTTGTTAGAAGCATTTTGGCTCCATTAGCAGGTACGTGTTTCTATACGTTCTGAACAGAGACATATGTAGTAAGGCCCATGGAATGGAAACTGGTTATCTCTGTATTTGATATATAACTAAAGCTAGTACCAAATAATTTCATCTGTAACTAGTAACTTTTTTTTACAGTGGCTCTGGCATTCTCCTTTGTCGATTAAGAGTAAAAAAACTGGTTATATATTTTCTACTTTCATAGTTTTTATAAATTTCCATGCTTCGGATGACATAATTCCACATATGTCTATTAATTTAACTCTTCCTTTCCCAGTGTCTATTTCTTCTTTCTTCTATTACCATGCTTTCAAATTTTGCTAGTTCCCGTTTATAATTAATTTTATCTTCCTGTAATCTCGTCAAAGGCTAGGTAAGTGGATAGGCTAATGCAGAAACTAGTTAAATACGCATTTCCGTCTTTCAACAAGCCCAAGCAATAATTTCGCAGGCATGCGGGAAGTTCCCGACCCAACTCTACACGAATTAAGGTTTCGCGCGAACCCCAAAGATGGCCAAGAGTGAAACACGAAATGTCAGTGACCGAGGTTGTTTAATTTCAGCATACATGCGACAAATTTAAACCTAAATTAGAGTCGGCTGGGATTTATGACGCGTGTAAGGCACGCCAATAGGGCTAAATTGACTTTCGGTGTTGGTAATTTATTGCGGTTGAGGCGGCGTGGTCGTTCTGACCCAGTGGCCGCGGCGGCTCGCAGGTAGCCGCTGGTCTTCCGGAGTCCGCTGCATCCCTGACTCATCTCGGCACACACGTAATTTGCTAATGGCCTCATATTTTATCGAATAAACAGCCAGCGGGCCCAAGTCGCGTCGTAAACCGCGAAAAGCTATCTGGAGACGGTCGGGCCCATCAATCCGGCCGCCGCTGATCGATCATCGGTCGGTTTCCTTCCGCTGCCGGTGACAGGGAGCCCATTGTTGCCAGATTGCGGCAGTAAAATTCGCAAGCGACTCTTCTTCACATTACGTTAGCTGCCCCCCCCCCCTAATTTATAGATCCAAATTAAATGTTTATGCCGGATCGGTCCGGAAGACATGATGCTAATCTCGACTTGGTCATGCCGCCCCTTCCTAACACCGAACATATAAAAGGCGACGGGAATCATTTCTCCCGGTGCTGCATCAACATTTATGGACTCGTCGTGCATTGTTCGCCTGGGAAATGATGCCACATATTTCTCAATAGATAAATGCAGTTGGTGGCCAGATCCAACGCCCTTATATTATGTTTGATGGGGTGCCGGAGAAACCTCATCGTTCTCACACCACTGACATTGCAAATTCAAAATAAATGTAAATCTTACCCGAAAGTTATAATATAATTTATAATTATTTCATTTTTTCTTGCTTAAATTACCTAAGGACAAAATTTAATCTGTATGTAAGACTAGTAGGTCCTTTGTAGTAACTTTCATCCGTGAAAGAAGCTGTGCTTTGGCTTCCGCCAATAGTTTTAACATTGGAGTTTAATGTAGATAAAAAAGTAAGTGTTATTCTCTAAAACGCAATGAATCCAAAAAACTTTCCTTTAAGTATTTTTACTTAAGAACTAAAATCAGAAGGTATGTTAAAAATACATATTTTCAACGAAAGTCGCTAACTTAAAAATTGTTTTCAAATATATCGCACGTTGGAAAGAACAATGTCGTAAATGCCTTGATTTCAATTTTTGGTTAATACGTGATCTTATGCAAAAAGTGTCGTCCTACTCCAACAACACACAAAACCGTAAAAGGAATCGTTTTCTAGATTTCATACATTACGCTTACATCCACCTTAAAATTTTTTTGACATTATACAAGACTATTGCTAGAAGACCTTGAAGCAAACTGAATGTCAAATTTATATTAATAACAGCAATATGACATTCCATACGAATGTATTGTATTGTATTTTTATTGAGCGAGATCTAGGACGCGGTTTTCCAAGAATCTCTATGCACTACCGTCCTAATTGGCCCTTTTTATACCCTAACTACGAACGTTGCCTAACTGGGGTAGTCGCCCCCCCCCCCCATAAGTAGTGACAGAAGACCCATTTTCCCCCACGAAAAATCCCATCTACCTCAGCCAGGATAGAACCCGCGTCCCTTGGATCTATAGGCCCTAACCACTAGACCACTGAGGCCGGCTTTACCATAAAAGTTACACATTTATAAATATTTATAAAACAAAATTGCAGATTACCTTTACAGGTAAAACTGGCATAAACACTAATACAAGCTACAGTGGTGTATAATTATTTTTGTACAACACACATTTTTACAGGCTTTCGCTAATTATCTTCAACTACATTTGGTTGTAATAATTGCAATATCACCAATACAATTTTTCTGAACGTACTCACTATAAAGTTCCAGGATTCCAAGTATACAATACCAAGCACCCGAACGGAAATGGCAGAGGCGGAACCGCTATAATTATCAATAAAAAAATAAAACATTACGTGTTAACTAACTTTAGCAGAAATTATCTGCAAGCCACCTCAGTTATGGTAGAAGACTGGAATGGACCAATAGCTATATCGGCAGCATATTGGCCCCCTAGATACAGAACAAATAAAGAAGAATTTGAAGATTATTTTCAATCACTGGGTCCAAGGTTTATATCGGGGGGAGACTACAATGCAAATCACCCCCAGTGGCGATCCAGGGTGTAGAGTCCTAGAGGTAGAACACTAAGCGAAGTTATACAAGAAAGACACTTGAATTACCATTCTGCGGGAGGACCTACTTCCAGGCCAACTGATAGGAATAAAATCCCACATTTACTGAACTCCTTTATCACTAAAGGTATTGGCCATGTCCATATGAACGTGGAAAATAACTTCGACCTATGCTCGGACGACTCTTCTGTTGAACTTACCTTAAGTACTAGCATTATAGTTAAAAACAAGCCGCCACAACTACACAATAGCCAGACTGATTGGCAATACTTCAGGGAAATTCTTGATGATAATCTCTCGTTGTATGTTCCCCTAAAAACGGCAAAGGATATTGAAGAAGCTCTCGAAAATTTTACAAGAATTATTCAAAAAGCAGCCTGGAAAGCAACTGCCCAGACAAAAACATATTCTAAAACACGAGATTATCTCACAATAATTATGACTAAAACTGCTGAGAAACGAAGGCTAAGAATACAATGGCAAAACAGACGATACCCCGCTGAAAAAAGAAGATACAACCAAGCTGCCAGAGAATTCAAGAAGATGCTAAAGTAGTACAAAGACGAAGCCTTTAAAAAGCACCTGGAAGGCTTAACAGCAACGGAAAGTAGCGACTATTCACTGTGGAATGCAACAAAACAGCCCAAACAACCCGCAAAGCTAGTTCCAGCAATTCGGAAACAAGATGGATCATGGGCAAAGACGGACGCCAAAAAAGCATAAGTTTTTGCTCATCACCTTGAAGACGTTTTCCAGCCACTGCCAAGCGAACAGGATAATTTAGATGAAGAAGAAGAAATTGATCGTTCTCTTGATGCACCGCTAAAGCTTTCACCGCCAATACAACCCTTCGCTACTAATGAAGTTAAAACTATGGTCAATAATCTACAAACTAAAAAGTCGCCTGGTTATGATTTAATAACATAGTACGTATTGAAAGAGCTCTCAAAGAAAGGAATCAAAATGATCACGTTTATCATAAATGCAATACTACGAACAAATTACGTACCCGCACAATGGAAAGTGGCAAAAATTATACTCATACAAAAACCCGGAAAACCGCCTAACGAAGCTAGCTCTTATAGACCAATAAGCCTCTTGCCGATCATATCGAAACTTTTTGAAAAATTGTTGCTTAAGAGACTAGTGCCAATCCTAACAGAAAATAAACTGATACCTGATTACCAGTTTGGTTTTAGGAAACAACATTCCACGATAGAACTGATCCACCGAGTTGTAAATATTGTAAATAGTACAAAGCGATTTTTTAAAAAGTCAATTGCAGCAAGCCTAGAAAAAAAGCTATTCCGTCTGCAGCCAGCTGTAATGAGCTTTGAATGACATTTACCTGTATGACAAACTGTGTGACAGTTCAGGTAATTGAAAATTTTGGCCCAACAAAATGTGAAAATGAACAAGTATTTAGTTGCAACTGATTTGTAATTTATTAAGGTAAGTAAATTACAGGTTTTTCGTCAAGATTTCTTTCTTTCTGTTACAATTTTCATATTGTCAGATTCTA
>JABXWE010000472.1:0-25856 GCA_014611495.1 Limonius californicus | reverse complement strand
ATCCCCGCCAATAAAGCGCCGTATACAATAACATCGAAATGGAGTTGGGCAGGACATATCGCATGAGTGAATGATAAAAATTGGACCAAAAAGGTAATACAGTGGAGACCAAGGACTAGTAAAAGACTGCAAGGACGACCACCGACGAGATGTAATGTTTACTGCGATATATTATTATTATTATTCTGCCCTGCTTCTGTTACCTCCTATAATACAATTCCTATGCCTGCCTCGGGATATCCATCACAGGCTTTCGCAGCGATTGTCTTAACCAGTTCCAGATTCTTCTTATAACTTTTCCTACTATTTTTTGGCCGGTTGTTTTTCGTAGCTCTTAGATAGTCTTTAATTGGGCCAGTATATTCTCAATATTCGCCTTGGATAATTATTTATGAAGGATCATACTTTCTACGCTGTTTGTATGTTATTTCAATCTAGTATTCAGTAATTTTAAAAAGAGTGAACTCAACGTAATTCTAGTTGATAATTGTTATTGTTTAGTATTTCCTTCCTAAATTAATTTGAATGCAGATTTCAACTATGTGTTATAGTTGACAGTGGCTTTTGCTAATGCGAGACTCGAAATTGAAGTTTCTTCACATACAAGCCTTGGTATATTGTACTATCTATGGCTATGCTATATCACATTCCTCTGCAATAAATTTAATAAGTTCATATAACATGCTGCCAAATTAGAACATTTATTTAAAAATGTGTTTTTAAATTAGGTGCAAACATGTTTCATGATATTGTAAGATTCTTCAAAATCCTAAGCGATTTACTGAGTTTTACTAAAACTACAATTTAGATTGAGTGTTGTTATGAACACAAAAATTTTGAAATTGTATAATCTGAAATTTGAACAGCTTTGTACATAACCGTTGCTTAACCTGGACGAGTATATTTCCATCGAATACTTGTACATTGTGATCAAAGAACTTGATCTACGGAACAAAATCCACGGGTTTTTGATCGGTTGCTGCATTGTATTGCTTAAATGAGTTTTAGCAACTTACCAAAGACATGCGGCGGTTGCTCCAAAGGAAACCATGCTTAACTTTTTTTGAACATGGCATTGTCATTACATACACATTCATACTCATACATGTTTGTAATGTTGCAAACATCTGAACTTGAACTTGAATACCAGCAACGCAAAAGAAAACTTCAAACTTTATTAGAAAGCTTCAGGAGCGCACCAGCAATATAATTGAAAGAATTCGAGGAGCATTAAGAAAACTCCGGAATATATTCATCTATTAGGAAAGTTCTAATAATAGAAAATTCCAAATTACCCGGCGATGCTGAACTCGCATCCACGTAATAGATTGTTGAGTTATCAGGTTTGCCCTTCGAGCCTCATCATTAATTAAGCTAGTTGGAGCAGAAAATGAAACGGTAATTTAGCGGAACAAAACGACGTCGTATGTGCAAATTGTAATGTTACACCTACATCTAAGGCGAAAGTGTTTCTTAATTGGATTCCGCCCTCCTTGTCACACGTTTCCAACAGATAAAGAGGAATAACCTCGATTCCAAATGCTTTAGGTCTTGTTAACAGACCCTGACTGGTTAATAAAAGCTCTTACTGGTTGAGTTCGCAACAAGTGGTAACACTCGATACTGATAAGGTCAACGGGAAGCTCTTTGTTCTAAATTAGGCACTTCGTACGTAGCTTACACTGAAAGGAGGTGGAAATTTATGCAAATATTTGTAAGAAATTTCCTTCACTTTTTGTGATTTTGTCATAGAGCTCTAGTTTGATCGAAGCAACAATTTTTAATATCAGAATACCCGAGTGTCTTAATTTTTAGCAAAAATTATATGGTTTATCTTTACTTGTATAACGCTTAAGCTTCCACATATCTCCTTACACATTTAACCCCTATAAATGGAAACGAATACCATATATACCGACCTGTTTTGTCTTTATTTTAGTCTAAGCTCAGTAACGTATACATAAGGTAATTTGGATGGTTGTAGAATTACGTATTTATACTAATTATATGTGTGTGGTGGTAGCTCAGTTGGTAGAGCGCTCGCTTTCTGAATAAAACGTCGATTCTGGCTTGGGTTCGAAACCCAAGCAGAACTATGCAGATTTATAAAAATCTAGTCTGCAACCCATCACACACAATTTCCCAATTCGGCTAGCAACCGTGGGATCTTAATGCTAAAAACCTTCTCTGGAATTTCTGTCGTTCGGATTCGACGTTAAACTGTAGGTCCCCCGTGTTTCTACCTTAGCGAGGAGGAGAAACACGTAGCAGAGAAGAGGCCGATGCCCAACAGTGGGACGGAAAGGCAGTTGATGATGACTAATTATATGTAATAATCTAACGTAGATGCCTTACAAAGGCTTAATTGTCAGTTTGACTTGTAATGCTTTGAAACAAGCATTTATTTCTAAATTTTAGTTTTTGCAACATGTTCAATAAAAAATATTATGCACTCAAAATCTATTTGTTGTTAGTATTGTATACTAAACCGATTTAATTGCAGAGTAAGATTGTGGAAAGCCATTAAACGTCAGTTTCATTACAGCGTGTTGTCCATGTTTTGTTATAATAATGCAACGGTGATTCTGCTTTATCTGAAAAATAGAGAAGCAATTTAAAATAGTTGGATCTATCGTACGAGAATAAGCACGGAAAACAGAGACACCTTGTATATCAATTATAGGTTTGGGCACATATTTGAGATATATATTGTCGTGATGTTTTAGTTAACAATGTATTTTCTCTCCCCTCATTAGCTTTGTAAATTTTAGTTGACCTGTTGTAAAATGTTTGGCACATTGAAGGATGTGAATAAGGGATATTGATTTATCCATTTAATAAACGTTGGCGTAGATCGTTGGATATATTCGATTGGGCCAAACATGAGGGTTATCGGGGTAATGGGTAAATAATTTTGTAAAAAGGTTAATAAAAAGTATCACAATAATCTGGACGGAGTAAATAAATTTCTAATTAGCCATTATCTGTATTTATTTGGAACAGAACATGTTTTAGATGTCTGTAACTTATAAACCTATTAAATAATTGGAATTAAAAGTAAGTGGTAACTTTTATTTGGAGCATACCTATTGAATGACAGCGAGCTTCGATGTGTACTGAAATCTACGAGCAACCCAGAAACGGAGATAAATTGTTATTGAGCTAGTCGGATGTAGTTCGCTGCTGCCCGTACACAACAATATGTATATATATATAATTACAAAAAGTTAGTGCTGAACATCGTTCCACTCTCAGCTTTCCCTTTGGTGTAGACACCTAAATCTCTTTGGGCACTACAGATATACGTGTAGCTTCTCATAAAGCTTTTGCTAAACCCAACCGGATGCTGTGCCATAGCATTCCAGAAGCAAGTGCCTATTTAGCATCCTGTTGGGTCAACAATTCGAAGAAGAGTTCAGAATATTCACATAAAAGCAGTTGCGTCTATATCTTTATATCTACTGTTAAATAGGCTTGAAATATTTATATTTTTTTATCAACAATCGCAAATCATTGCCTATTTTATTGTCTTTACATACAAGCCATGGAGAGGTAGAAAAGGGGGATAACAAACAAGAGATGGATTGACGGCGTTTAAAAATCACAGGCCCAATGTGGATACAGTTGGCACAAGATAGAGAACAGTGGAAAACAGCAGAAGATGCCTATGTCCAAGGATAGACGATAAGGACTGATTAAAGACATTGTTACGTAGATTTCAGGGAAACCTTTATTTTTTAGTGGACTGTATTCTTTTGGTTTGGTTTTTGTGTCCTTGAGTGGCACTCAAGACCAGCACTGTTTCGCGTCTGTAGCATTAGCAACAATTGATTGCTACAGAGGCAAATAAAACACGACACATAACTTTCATTATTTAACATTTATTATAAAAGAAAAGGAAACACCAGATTCGACAATAATGTGCCGTAAATGTCAAAGTCTTATAAAGGAATGCCAAGGGTAGCCGACCGTCGCGCTGTCGACCCCTTGAACTTCGTTTTTCGCCCCCACGCATGACCCACTCACAACCCCAAGCTGCTGCGTCTCGGATCACACAGGACCGTACTTAACATACCGGCCACCTTGAAATCTTTTAGGTTTCGAAAAATATGTCGGCGGCGCGGCGCACTCAACCCACTCTTACACTCCCGGTAGGACACACAACCCACGTACTGGACGTTTCAGCTGGTGCCCGTTTGCCACGCGAAGTGTGACAGCTTGTATGATGCCATCGGGACCAGGGTGTAGCTCGATGACTCTGCCCAAGGCCCACTGTAACGGGGGTAAGTTGTCTTCCTTGAGCAAGACAATGGAGTCTATCTTCAGCAGCTGTGGAAAGTTCTGAAACCACTTGGTTCTTTTTTGGAGTTCTGGTACCACTTCCCGGCTCCATCGTTTCCAAAGCGATTGTGTGAATGTCTGTATGCGTTGGTAGATCGATAATCTACTATCTTTGAGCTGGAGAAGATTAGGATCGGGTACCGAACAAAGGGAACGCCCAATAAGGAAATGTCCTGGGGTAAGGGGTCTTAGGTCTTCAGGGTCAGAGGTAAGTGGGGACAAAGGACGCGAATTTAAAATGCCTTCAATTTGTACAAGAGCAGTAGACATATCTTCGAAGGTAAGGTTTGTATTACCAAGAGTACGCTTTAAATGGTTTTTAACGGACTTAACTGCACTTTCCCAAATACCTCCTTGAAAGGGTGCTTTAGGAATAATAAATTCCCATTTAATACTTTGGTTTGATAAAAAGTTGAAGATGTGCTGTTGATTGGTATCAGATTTTAAAAAGCTATATAGCTCTTTCAACTCTTTGGAAGCACCTACAAAATTGCTTGCATTGTCCGATGAAATGGTATTTGGTTTACCTCTTCGGCTTATAAAACGTCTTAGGGTAGCAATAAATGCCTCGGTGGTTAAACTTGTCACCAGCTCTAGATGAACAGCTTTGGTGACCATACAAACAAATAAACAGATATAAGCCTTTAAATATTTCGCACCTCGAGTTTTTCTATCTTTTATTGTGATAGGTCCGGCATAATCAATTCCTACATTGTAAAATACTGGAGTGTTGATTTCTAACCGTTTAGCAGGCAAGTCCCCCATCAGGGGATTGTCCGCTTTGGAATTAAATCTAAAACAAGTAGCACATTTATGTACTGTTTGTTTGGCGTAATTTCTGCCGGCTATCGGCCAGTAATATTCCCTCACGCAGGATAATAGCTGTTGTGCACCACAGTGCATTAGATCAGTATGAAAATTTTCAAATATCAATTTGGTGAATAAATGATTCTTGGGTAGTAGGATTGGAAATTTTTTACTGAAATCATATTGCGAATTTTTTATTCGTCCGCCTACACGTATTATGCCCTTATCATCAAGAAATGGATTTAGTGACAATATGTCCGACGTAGTCTTAAGGGTTCGTTTTCCCTTTAGTAATTTGAGTTCTTTTGAAAATACTTCAGCCTGACAAATTTTTATTAAAACGCTCAAGGAATTTTGAAGTTCTGTAACCTGTAAAGGACCAGAAAACCTTTGTAACCTGGCCTGCTTAGAATTATTTGCAAATCGCAGAACCCAGGCGACCACTCTCTTTAATCTAATCAGTGATGAAAATCTATCAAAAAGACGGAACGATTCTGTAGTAAAGAAGTTGATAATGTAATTACTGTTTGACTTTGTTTCAGCTACTGGTAAGTCCTCTGACTTAAAATTCTGCACTGGCCAATGGTTTTGAGGCAATCTTAAAAAGTTAGGTCCATGCCACCACAACGATTTGTTTTGTAAATCTATCGTACTACAACCTCGGGATATCAAATCCGCAGGATTTAATTTTGATGGAACATGATACCAATCATTGATATTCGTTATTTCTTGAATTGAGGCTATTCTATTTGCAACGAATACTTTATACTTGTTAGGAGCAGAATTAATCCAGCTTAGGACAATACTGGAGTCTGACCAAAAGAAGGTACTTTGAAAGTTTATATTCAGTGAGCCTTTACACTTTTGAGCCAACTGAGCTAGTAAAAGAGCTGCGCACAATTCTAATCTAGGTATGGTAGTACCTTTAAGAGGAGCCACTCGAGATTTTGCACATAAAATTTGTGTAGTAACGTGATTATGACTATCCTTGCACGTAACATACAATACTGCTCCATATGCGTAAGAACTACTATCAGAAAAACCATGTAGTTGAATAGAAACAGCATTTATTTCTAATACACACCTTGGGATTCTCAGATTATTTAATACAGGTAACTGATTTTTAAAAGAATCAAATTCTGAGTTGAGATTTTCGGGGATACTTTCGTCCCAGGCGATGCCTAGTTGCCATAGCTTCTGTATAATAAGTTTACCACTAATAATTACTGGAGCTAAAAGACCAAGAGGATCGAAAAGTTGTGCGACCATGGATAATATCGTTCGTTTTGTATTACTTGTATGGGGGGACGTATATTTTATTTCATACTGGATCACGTCGGCTACTGCATTCCACGAAAGACCCAATGTCTTTGCGTGTTCACGTTCGCCTAAAGGAATTGTATGAAAGTTGGAATTTGGATTGGCTCCGTGGGATAATATCTCAGAATTATTAGAAAGAAATTTTCTAATTGGAAAGCCAGCACTTGACAATATGAGAATTAATTCATTTTGGATTTGTCGTAATTCGTCTAAGGTATTAGCCCCGGTCAGTAAATCGTCCATATAAAATGAAGATTTCAAAATACTAGCAGTTCTTGGAAATACGCCGTTGTTTAGGTCAGCTAAGTATTGCAAACACTTGGCCGTCAGATAACTAGCACTTGCTGTGCCATAAGTAACCGTATTTAGCTCATAAACATCAATGGGAGAATTTGGATCAGCACGCCATAATATGCGTTGGAATTTTCTTTCCGCGGGATTGATTAGAATTTGTCGGTAGCACTTTTCTATGTCCCCCGTAAGAGCAAACTGGTATTGTCTAAATCTCAGCAAAATAACGAAAAGGTCGTCTTGGATTACGGGACCCACAATCTGAGTGTCGTTTATAGAAATGCCCGAATTTGAACTAGCGGACCCATCAAAGACTACTCTAACCTTGGTAGTAAGTGAATTAGATTTTACCACTGCATGATGTGGCAAGTAAAATGCTGGTACCCTTGAAATGTTGACGTTAGATGTAAAGGTTTTAACAGTTGTAGTTTCTAGACAATGGGGATCGTCAATTTCAGTTGAAATTCTGGACATATGCCCCAGTTCCATATACTCCTTGATAAACTTGGAGTACTCAACACGTAAAGTTGGATTGCGCAATAATTTTTGCTCCAACTTGAGAAATCTACTCATTGCTTGTTCCTTGGAATATCCCAGCTGAGCTAATTTGGAATTAAATGGTATGGATACGATAAATCGACCAGATTCATTGCGTGATGTGGTTTGGTAAAAATATTCTTCGCAGAATCTCTCTTTCGCGGAGAGCAAGGATAGCGGATTAGGAGGTAAAACCTCCTCGATTTTCCAGAATTGTTGCAATGAGTCATGTAAAGATTCAGGACAATCTATATTTGAATTAAGAGTGAAGTTTGCACAAACGACATTCCCTTGATCCTTAACGTCGCATGCGCCTGATACTACCCAACCAAGCAAAGTCTTTTGTAAGACTGGTAAATTTTTACCGAGACTAGTCTGACCTATGCACAATAATTCATAAAAGTGACCGGCCCCAATCAAAATGTCCACAGGTAAGGATCTGTTGAAATTGCTGTCAGCTAATCTGATATTTTTGGGTATATTTAGATTTGATCGATCAAAGGAAACAAGTGGCAAATTTTCAGTTATTTTGGAAATAATTAAGCAGTTCATAGTTACGCGAAAATTTGTGTGCATGGATGCTATTTGGAGACGCATACTGGAATTAGATTGTGAGGCGCTTGAGTTTAATCCAAGAACAGTCGTATTAATGGCTTGTTTTGGTAATCCTAGCCTATCAGATAGATTTTCCGATATAAAATTAGAATGGGATGCAGAATCCAGCACTGCCCTTGCCTTATGCCACCTATTGTTCTTATCTTTAACCCTAATCCAAGCTGTAGATAAAAGGACTTGTTGAAGTTTGTCAGAAAAACACGAAAGGGTGGTTTGCACTGGTGGATCTGAAGAGGTACCAGCCACCGCTTCAATGGAAGAGTCGTTAACCTGCGATGAATTGGAGGATTCATTCGCTAGCTGGAAACTATTTTCAAAGTGCAACAAGGAATGATGCCGTTTGTTACACTTTCTGCAAGTGTACCTGGAGTTACACCGAGTAAATGATGCGTGTGATAAACAATTACGACATAATTTTAACTCGGATATCCTGTCGAAACGTTGTTTGACATTCAAGTCAAGGAAGTTTGGGCATTGTGTAATAGAATGGCCCTGTTGGCAAATAAAGCATTTGTTTTGACTATTACTGCTAGTGGCAACAAATGTTTGATTAAAACTGTTTGCTTTGCCTTTGTTCGGAACGTTTTTGTTAATACCAGCGTTATTGCTACAGTCAAAACTATTATTGCTTGCGATGAATTTACTGTTATCTATCTGTTTTAATAACTCGCATCTATCCCTTAAAAAGGTGTCAGTTTCTTCTAGGCTAACAATTTCTCTAGCCTTGAGTTTGGAAAATTCTGTTTGAGTAGTACTATCAAATTTTTGTAAAAGGATATGATTGATAAACATTGAACATTGATCTATAGGCATGTCAAAATTTCTTAGGCTACGAATATGTTTATTTAATTCGAGATGCAGTTTGCGCAAGTCACCTGCCCTATCTTTGCCAATCGGCTTCAAGTTGAAAATCCCCTTTACATGGGATTGAATAATGGATTTGGGATTACTATATGTATCGCATAATAAATCGATGGCCACTTTATAATTAGAAGAGGTTGGTTTCATGTTTGCAATAAGTTGACTCGCTTCGGATTTTAAGCTCGAACGCAAATGTAAAAAGCGCTCAACATCTGTGAGATTGTGATTATTATGCACTAACGCTTTAAATATCTCAAAAAATGAAATAAAATCTTGGTAGTTGCCATGAAAATGCGGTAGTGTCATTTCGGGTAGTTTAGCATTAACATTGTTTGAACTGTTGCTACCTAGCTGCGAAGCTAAACTTTCATTCGAATTAGATCTTTGAGGTTTTTTGTTTAATAAATCAGTTGCTTTTGATACCAGCTCAATATATTTTTCGTAAAATTCTTCCGGATTAATCAATTCGTCCGTATTTACGGACGCAGAGTTTATATCTAAGTAAAGTTCGTCATATTTATTAGCTAGCGTTTTAATGTCATCCGTACGCAAATTAAGTCTGGTAAGTAAATTGGGATCAGAAATATTATCAGGTAAAGTTTCCAAAAAAGTTTCAAAACCATTCAATTTAGTTATTATCGATTGTGCGCTACTAATTAAACGCTTCTTATCTTGTTTGTTTGCCATTTTGACAAGGTATGGTAAATAATTAGAAGACGCGATATAAGACGTTAGACCGCCTAGGTAAACCAAATAATGCACTTCACCAACAGTTGCAATGGCGATAATTATGACTTTAGACAATACAAGCTTAGGAAAATGTGTTATCAATATGTAAACACCACTTAAAGCATATAAATAAACATAGATTATTGAGGTAGAAAAATATAAGCGATAGGCATATCAAATTGCTAAAAAGGAAAATTAAACGGATTGAGCTCAACTTAATAGAAATCGTATCATACCTTTGCACTGCAGCGGCATCAATAAAAACCGTTAGGAATTCATGACGAAGACGTGACGTCATACGGGAACAAAGGCACTGAACAGGGCTGAGCGTCCAAAATGGCTGCCAATTTGATGATCCTTTTGGTAAACTTGCAGAGATCCTTTGGGTGATCTTACTGCCTGACGAAGATCTTGTGGTTGATCCGGCTCGATGGAAGGACCATTTTGTTACGTAGATTTCAGGGAAACCTTTATTTTTTAGTGGACTGTATTCTTTTGGTTTGGTTTTTGTGTCCTTGAGTGGCACTCAAGACCAGCACTGTTTCGCGTCTGTAGCATTAGCAACAATTGCTTGCTACAGAGGCAAATAAAACACGACACATAACTTTCATTATTTAACATTTATTATAAAAGAAAAGGAAACACCAGATTCGACAATAATGTGCCGTAAATGTCAAAGTCTTATAAAGGAATGCCAAGGGTAGCCGACCGTCGCGATGTCGACCCCTTGAACCTCGTTTTTCGCCCCCACGCATGACCCACTCACAACCCCAAGCTGCTGCGTCTCGGATCACACAGGACCGTACTTAACAACGACTACTTCATAATTTGCCAATTATTTATGTGTTTGGTCAATAATGGTATCTATAATGCACTGCAGTGAATAATCATTAATCACTAGTGAATACTGAAGCTGACGTTTCACAGTCTTTATAGCTTTTACTTCCTAATTACAAATGTCAAATTTTGACAATAAACGCTTAAATAACTTAACTTTTTAATTGTATGACTTATTTATTTGTATTAATAGTAATACTTGTGTTTGAACAATGTGACAGCTGAATTGCAGGTACAGAATTGACATCTAAATTTATATTTTGGTTATTTGTAGATGTAGATTGTAGATGGCGCAACATCGCATTCAAGTTTACCACTTAATCTAACATCTATATTTATAGCTCTACCAGTATGTTACACAGTTGCATCGTCATATAAATTGTTATAAAAATTGTTATTATTTAGTACTCGTGGACAAAGTACAGTATAACACTCGCTATAATGGCTATTATTACCTCGGATAATTGCAAACTCGGTCGCTTCGCTCCCTCGTGTTGCAACCGTTATTCTCGGTAATAGCATCCATTATAGCGTCGTGTATAATGCACTATTATTTATTGATAACAATTGTCACGCGCCGAAATAAAAGCAGAGCAGCAAAATTTTGTCTCACTCCGAACTATTATTTTCGTCAGCAAGCATAAAAATTTACCGTCAAAACCGGCACCGTCAGCCAGTTCAGGGAACAGGCGTGGTTTAAGGAATACAATTATAGTACAACCACAGTTTATGTTCATATACAGGAAAAGCCAGCATAAGTGGGCACCACCCTTTCAAATTCAGCTTTGTGTGATTCTCGTAAGAGGTCAAGGATCGACAGCTCGTATGCTTCTGACTTACCTTGGCTCAAATCTGGTAGCAAAATGTACACGGAGATGGAAGATAAACAAATCCCAAGCCAGTGGCTGTCCAAATTAGTTATGATTATGTATATATTAGAGAAAATAAGAATTGTTGGTACAGTTGTAAACAAAACAATAAACATTCAAAACCGGACCAGAATCGATGCTATCATAGAATCATTACATATACTACACATGGAGGTCTTAGGACGTCTAGAAATCATTTGTGTCAACCGCCGCTGGCTGTGCTATTTACGGCAGTAATAAAAATGAAAGGAGCAAATTGCGTAACCAGTTACACCTGAGAACTTTGATATAACGCAATACAAATTAAATAATAGGTTCAGTATATAAATGCAACAGAAGGTGAAGAAAATTATACGAATTAGACAACTCAAAAAATATGGAAGCATTAGTGAACAACAGTATAAAGGACGCTGATGGCAATCTCTACTGAAAAATATTAATTGGTACTCTATAAGCGTCGAAATCCAAAAGATGTAATTCCGAATGTGAGTTGAGCTGGACGCGGTCGACATCCCCAAGGACAAGCATAGCAAAACTGGCAATGGGAGACAACTAGCTCGATGAACCTGACCTCAACAGGCGGTTGCGTACTAGGCTCGAAGAATATTTCCATACGCAGACGAGGTTATCATCTCGATACTTCACAGTGCTCTCGGTATAGCGGCGATAACTAAATGTTGGGTGCCTTATCGGAACGCGATACCAGGAGTATAACTAGACGACTGGAAAATATAGGCGAGTCTGGAAGATATAAACGTCAAAATAAAAGAATGGCAATTGGAAATACAACACACAGCGAAGCGATACCTCACAAGGAAGGTAGCAGCTAGTTATACGCGTTAAACGAGAAAAGGGCACCCCACTGTGATCCTCTAGACCAGCCATACTCAAGCTGCGGCCCGCCATACTTTTATTTGAGGCCCGAAACGCACTTATTATCAGGAAGGGGCCTTTTAAAAAATCGGGCCATGAAGTTTTAAGAACGATACGAATCTGGAAGTTATTGTTAAAGAAAACAGAGATTTTTGGAAATTAGTCCCAGGAAAATACAAGACTGTACAAAAATGTGTCCACCTGCTGTTCGCGTTGTTCGCATTAACGTATATCTTTGTGGATCATCCTATTCCAAAATGAAATATGCGAAACACGTATATAGAAATCGACTTACTGATTCTCACCTTGATTACGTATTGAGGGTAGCATGTAGCAATTATAATCTCGAATTGTCTAAAATGCGAGGTGTGTTCAATTGAAACCTATCTATGCTTTATAAAACATTTATTTAACAATTTAATTACAAATAAGTACCGCCAAAGTTAAGGCACCTATCCTATTGGTTTACTATCCTTGTAAAAAATCCAATCAAAAACTTTTAGTAATTTGTTTTCAGTGGTTGTAGAATTTTAGTTTTGATAGATTTAGAAATTAAAGTATGCAGTTAAACGGAAACGTTATTATTTTTTGTAGTAAACTACACACTTTAAGAAATCTGAGCTAACTTATATAAAATAAATCACAAATAAAAAGTCAAATCCAATACATAAAGAAAGTCGATGATTTAAACTCATCGAAATCGAATTGTGTCAACTGGTCTCGGCATTTTCTGCTTTGGCATGTTTAGTCTGCTAGTGATATTTATCGAGAAAGCTGTGTATGGATTGTGGGACTGAAAATGGCATTTGTTGTATATCTAGCAGCGTGAGAGAGTACCAAGTCAATTAAAATGTAAGTAGCGCATGGATTATACCTACTTAAAAAATTAATATCAAATAAAAAAAAAATAGAAATAGAGTAACATTTTTACGGGAAAGGAGTATTTATTTAAACTAAATATGTATTTTAGTCGTCTTAATTTTATCAATCAGCAAGTTACCAATCTTTTACACATTATGTTAATATTTAGAAATATGAAACGCGGAACAGATTCAAAAATCGATGCATTCTTTTTGCCCGTAACAAAAAGAGCAGCTCCCTGCAGAACTTTTGTTATGCCCACCACTAGTGGCACTAGTACTAGTAGTGAACCTATAGCAGTCGCTACTCAACACATCGAGTCTGAGGCAGCAAGTATCTCAAAAGTAGTTGCGTTGATTCAAGAAGTAGTAAATTTAAATCCAAACAAAAACAATGATAATGTACAAAATGATGTAGGTTTTCTCTTCAGAAAGCAAAATGCTTCGGATTATGAAAAACATTTAATTATAACAAGAGATTGGTCACCACCAGCGAATTATAAATTTCCGTTTTCTCTACATAATAAGAAAGGCAAAGAAATTAAACAATATTTATCTCATAAACATTTCGACAGATTTAATTGGTTAGTTTTCTCGGAAACTCTAAATGGAGTGTTTTGCAAATATTGTGCAGTATTTGCTAACATGGGTGGAGTACACCACGCTACAACTCTAAAAAAATTAGTCCAAGAACCACCTACCCGATTTTCCAAGTTGCTTGGAAGTGACGGAGATTTAGTAAAACATGGGAGTTTCAGATATCACAAGGAAGCAGTTGAATTTGGATTAAATTTTATTCAGTCTTACGGTAATCCACAACATGACATAAGGAATCAACTGAATACACAAAGAAAACAGCAAATACTTGAAAACCGAAATAGATTGAAACCAATTATAGAAATACTAATATTTCTTGGTCGCCATAACATTCCCTTTCGAGGTCATCGAGATTTTGGAAATTTGTTGAATGACGAGAATAAGCGTACGTAATCTAATGAAGGAAATTTCAGGGAGCTGTTAAGGTTTAGGGTTTTATCCGGAGATAATGTCTTAGAAAATCATTTAAAGTCTGCTTCCTCAAAAGCAACTTATATTAGCAATACCACTCAAAACGAATTGTTAAACTGCATTTCGAGCGAAATTTTGGATACAATTTTAAACAAAATAAAAACGTCAAAATTTTACAGTATAATTTTTGACGAAACAACAGATATTTCGCATATATCTCAAATGTCCCTAATTATAAGATATGTGTGCGAGGGAATTGTGCATGAAGATTTTCTTGGATTTATTGATTGCCATGTGGAAAACTATAATGATTTTACAAAAGAACCCGTTTTAACTAGAAAAATTGGCGTGCTACAGTACTTAATATTCTAAAAAACATGGTTTCGCTTTAAACAACTGTGTTGGCATTGGTACAGACGGGTGCAGCCTTATGACATCGGAGCGAGTAGGTGCCGTTTCTGAATTGAAGAGATGCTTAACCAATGCCATAAAATGTCCTTGTTATAACCACGCGTTAAATCTATCCGTTTCGAAATCATCCAGTGTGCAATCAGTAAGAAACACTATTGGCACCATGAAGGAGGTCATTTCTTTTTTCAGTGCCCCTGCTAAGCGAAGTAATGTATATAAGCATACCACTGAAGGAAAAGGACGCTTACGTGGACTATGCGAGACTCGCTGGGTAGAGAGGCACCAGTCCGTTATGCAATTTAAAAGCGAAATATTGTCCATCATAGAAAGTCTAAGACTGATTAGCCAATGGAATGACCGGGAGTCGGCTTCCAGGGCAACCATTTTACTAGCTGCGATAGAGCGTCCCGGTCCCGTATTTATTGTAACTTTGTGTGCTCTGTCAAATATATTGGCATTAACTTTATCTTTAAGCCAACTTCTACAAAAGAAACTTTTAGATAAACATAGTGCAGAAGATACCGCCAAAGACACTATCCATTTGCTAGATAAGAAAAGGAGTATGAGCCATAAGTATTTTAACGGAATTTTACTAGAATCGTCTAACATCATGTCCCAATCAAAATTTGGAAATGGCAATACCAAGAATATCCCCAAAACGAAGAAATAGAGCGAATGTTGAGACTAATTCACCGGAAGAATATTACAGAATTACCATATTGAATAACTCAATTTTAGACAACGTAATTGAAGACTTAAAGAGTAGATTTAATGAAAAAACCCTATGTATTTTTGATTTAAACATTTGTATTCCCGCCAAAGTCATTACACTTAATGATACTGAAATTACATCCAGCCTTAAAAATGTAGTAGATTACATAGAACCATTTTTTGTAAGTATCAATAAGAATTTACTGAATAACATGTTACGGGCCAAATCTCGCTACGAGAATTATGGGACAGAGAAAATCGCACGTTGGCGTGCTAAGAAATTTTCGATACAGCCAAACGCGCTTTTCTTGGACCCGCAAACAAAAAAAAGATGGTAAAGGCCAGCGGCTTGCTCAGAGGAGTAGGGGGGAGTTCGCTAAAAATTTCTTATCGAGAAAATGCTTCAAGTTGTGTACAGGGCGAGTCAAAATAAGTGGGCGCCACCCTCCGAAATCCAGCTGGTTTTGTAGGTCCTCGCGGAAGGCCGAGAGCCCACTGCTTACGGGAAGGGAACTTACCGTGTTTTGTGCCTCCTCCTATATATATATTTAAAGCTTGCAAATTTCTTACAACAGGTACAAAAGACACAATAAGAGACAGTAAACTTTAAAACACATATAATAACATAAATAGAAAGTGGCAATATAATAAACGGACACGAATTATTATGACACAAAAATTTGCATTACATGTTTATCCTTGAACGTTCAGGTAACTCTTCGCCACTGGTGTTACGGGATTTAAGTTAGGCATTCAGTTAAAAAAAAAACACCAGTGACGCTGAAGTTCACAAAAGTATAGTATAATTTAGTAGTTTTATCCTAAATCAGGTTAACACATATGGCGACTGAAGGTCCTTTTTATTTTTACAATTACAAAAAATGAAATTTGAAGTCTGCAAGTCACGCGAGAAAAAAAGGTTTATTTATCACTTCACAACAACCGAAAAAAACATTCTTTACCTTGACGAGGAGACGGCACAATAAGACGGCGATTTCCATGCAGGGTCACAAATAAAGGGCCAAGGAAACAACGCTGTTCGGGGCAGCGTTGGGCACGATGTATTACATCCCTGTAGAGGGCCAAATTGCTTTCAACGATGTCAAGTGATGGGAAGACAGAAGGGAAATTCTCGAGAACGACGGTACGAGTCAAACTCCAGGCACAACACGTGTAGATTTATTCATTTGTTATCCTTTAACCTTGCACAAATCCGAACTAAGTTCGATAGGAGCAATTATACACTTTAATTGTCCAAAATCATGGCGAACATTTTGCTATCACTGAAAATATATCCGACACTAATAAGTCGAAGTACTTTTTGCACAACAGCAAGGCAACGTTACGGTAGATCGTACGATAGCAAGGCGCCGCAAGGAAAGGAAACGGTATCTAGCGTTCAACCGTCGGTTTCGAACGTCTGACTTCCACTTTATAAACGTTTACGGGCCTCGACTGATGTTGTTTTCAAGGACCCGGAGTGGCGGAGATCTAAGTGCCGACTGCATCAAAATGCCATGGGAATCTCACGTCTCCCCTCAAAATTGCACAACATGACGAAATCATATGGAAGAAGTTCGAGAAGGAATTTTGTTTTTAACGCTCGGAATTCCCAGAAGCGTTCGAGGTCTCGCGGATGAAAACAAAGCTTGCGATTTCACACAAAGAACTGTTGTTGACACCTCCGAACTTTGACAGACAAAACAAAATACCGAAATGGTAACCCAAAAGAAGAATTTAATTAAAATGACGATACTAATTCTAACGAAGCGGCATATGAATCACGGAACTACCAAAGTGTGCGGCAAATTTAAAAATCACATAACAAACAGGTTAAGTGGAGAAATAAATATGTGGACAACTAAATGGCATAGAATTACAAAAGAACAAAATATAATTATTGTTCCTGATACAGCTATATAAGCTGTTACGTCCTCGTAAAATGGACCATTCCTTTTTCCTCGTCAACATATGTTAAACTTTAGCACCTTTGTCCTAACCACCCGCTCACCCTTCAACCCTCGTGCTGGCAGTCGGTTCGTGTAATGGGTCAGCTTTTCTAGCTGCTGGGTTTCTTGGAAGATCACATCATGGAAAACCTAAATGCACTTAGCGGCTTGTAAATCTTTATTGGACAGTAGTTTTAGTTAAGCGGCAAGAGGTAGGCGTCCGGGCGGCGATATCGACCTTTTGTTCCGGTCACGTAGGAGACGTCGGGCCATCCAAGTAGCCTGAGGGCATCGGCAGGATCTCAGGGAGGCCTGAGAAAGTAGCCGAAGGAACGAGGGTGGACATTGCAAAGTGGAGGCAGACGGCACCGAGTGGCCGAAGAGAACCCACGGAGAAAAACCACGCCTGGTCGCAGGTTGTGGGTTTAGCGATAAAAGCGAAAAAATAGCATTGGGTTAGCGAAGAAGTCGACGCGCAATAAGTGTTTTTCGCGTGCGTTAGTGCGGCTAACAATAAGTGCGAGATCCAACGTGTGTGGGAATCCAAGTCCACCAGGACTCGAGCGGACTGTCTATTGCCGGCCACCTCAGGACGGAACCACCCCGCCCATCCAACGAACTACCACGGACGCGACTTTGCCCTGAGCCAGCAGTTAAGATAAGTTAGAATTAAGTTTGTATGTTCGTGTTTTGATCTTTATGTATTTAGAATAATTAGCTAGGTAGGGTAGATAGGATAATTTCTTATAATAAAAAATCATATTATAAGTGCATTTAGGCTTTTATTCTGCGAATTGAGCAAAAAAAGAAAGAAGTTTACGTGTTAGGAAGGTGACCCGTTACCTGGACCGCCCTGCAGACAACACTGAGCTAGCTGGAGGGCATCCACAAAGAGTTGAAAAAGGGAGTACTATTACATTCGTTAAGAGACTTTCACTGCAAAAACAAGTGTGAACAGAAGCGTGCGTGTAATTTTTGTGCCGGACCAACAATGATCGAGAAACTGCATTTCCTCGAATCCAGCACTTGTTGTAAGTCAGCTATGTTAGCCTTTATCCGACTTCTTTGTGCATAATTCCTTGTATTGTCCTGTGTGGCATTAAGCCCAAGGAAACAACAACAGATATCACCAGTGCTATTATATACACATTTCGGTTGAATATGATGCACTTTTGAATTAACTGCCCCTGGCAGAAAAAAGATTGTGAGGCCCTCATTCACAAATCTAGATATGCTTAGATTATTGGTCTCATCAAGTTCTTTGGTGCTAATTAGATAAGATATACTGGATTTGTCAAGGTTTAAAATACCAATTAGTAAATTTGTTAAGTACCGCCCACAACTATCTGTAGTTTCATCTACAGAAAAATATATAAAGTTAGCTCCTATAATTTCACGTATTTCACGCATTGTTTTACGATAAATTTTATCAACATAATTGTTCCTTAAAAGTACTTTCGTCCGGTACATGTTTATTGGTATATTTTTCTAAAAATAGTTTAAAACTAGTATTTGATACTTTTGCAAAAGCGGTACGTTAGCGCTAATAACCGCACTACACAAATCAAAATTGAATTCTTCCTTTTCATTATTTTTAGAAGATGTAGCCAAGGATTCATACAGCGGTATTTGTGGTTTTTGAGTTTCTCTTGATTTTTGTCATTTGCCTTGATGTAAAGCAATCTTAATATGCTGAATAATTTTAAACTTCTTGTCACATGAGACCTAGAACAATTTAAATAATCTATATTTTACGAACCTACCTTGCAACGTTTCGCTCCGGTTGCTTATAGGGGACGCACAGTGGGGTATTTAGCCAATCTAGCTGGCCAAAAGTCGATTTTGCGAAACTTATCCAATGTTTAAAATATTTTCACTAATTATTCTTTAATAGTAGGGTGATCATTACGTGTAATCAGTTTTACATATAAAGCATTCCTTTTATCAGGATATTCAGTTAAACATTAGCTTGCATTACCGTTGAACAAGCATATCTGTTGCATTCAGTTCGTAAATCAATCTTTAAGAACAGCAAAATAGCCACAACTGTTATCAACATACAAACGGCTATTAAAATAACGTTTTTAATTCCTATGAAGCGGCAATTAAAGTAGGACATTAATCCAAACACAGTGGCAAAAATTTAATGAACATAACAAAGAGTTCTTTTTGAATTGAAATATTTGCCAAAGAAGAAAGCTGTTGTGTCCAACTAATTTGGACTGTGCATCTGTTAAGTATATTTGTGTTGATTAATGGTGACCTGCAGATGTGCCGTTTTGTATTCTGCCGGCTGCTTCAAATAAAGCGCTGGTGCCCCACGTCTTATTTATGGGTTTTTAAGATTTTGTGTTTGTCTTTGTCCATATGGTCCCGAATCCCTACCGCCATGTAAATCGCGGTAGTTGTGGATTTTGAAAGGGCACATGTGGCACTTGTTTTCCGACCGTTGTTTGTGGAACATCGTTTCTACTTTGTCAAATAATGTAGTGTTTTATTTTATACTAACACCAGGACACCGAAAGTGGCGTCCATAACATAACTACAACTCCAAGTACCGATAAGAAAAATCGGTACACAAGAACTGGTGGCAGCGGTGTTCGTCGACCCTTCTGGTGTGCTATCATTTTATGCATCAGTAAAACGACCCAGAGACTTCTACACCCGGAGCAGCTCAAAGACAGACGTAGTGGAGGATACCATCACGGAAACCAAACCACGACGCTACTGCAAGGGAGCATCCCTAAGTGTGTGAGTTATTTTGAAATTTGGGGTTAAGTGTAGTGTAGGGCGCCGTATAGTAGGTTGGTGTTTTTTATTGTGACGTAATAAATATGGCTGGTGGAAAGCGCAATCAAGATGCAGCAGACGAACAGTCAAGCTCAATTGTAGTTGGTAGCGAAAATATGTTAATGACAGCGGCTAGTTTAATAAATAAATTTAATAACGAGGTTTGTAAGACCGATATTAGCAGTGGAGTTACAAACGATGTATACCATTTTATTCGAAATTGTGAAAGAGCTCGATCTATTTGCACCCACGATGCGTTATTTTACATTATTTGTTCAAAAATTGAAGGATCTGCCAGTGACTCAATCCAAAATTGTTCTGACTGGAAATCGCTGAAAACATTTTTAATTGACCAATATGGTACTAAGGGTAACGAAATACAATTAAGGCAAAAACTTTATTGTTGTAGGCAAAATTTTAATGAGAATGTAGATCAATATTATGCTAGATTTTGGGGAATTGCTCAGGCTGTAGTCGATTGTATTAGCAAATCAAAGGGGGAAGACGAATTTGAAATTCTCAGGAGAAATTTTCTTGCCGAAGTAAAAGAAGTGTTTTTATGTGGATTGAAACGCGAAATAAAATTAGCAGTCAAGATTAGAAACCCGAATGATTTAGATGATGTTAAAAGAATTGCACAACAAGAGGAAAATGAGTTATTTCACGATAGATAAAGTAGGTACTAGGCATGTGAATCAATTACAAACGGTACATTGTAATATTTGTGGGAAAAATAATCACATTGATAGGTACTGTGATAGAAAACAGTATAGGAATAACTCGTATAATAACTTTAACAATAAAACTACCTTTAGTGGTTCACCTCATTCGCATAATTATAATAGGCAACAGAATTATGGTTACAATCGTAATTTTTCTAATTTTCGAAGTAGTGAAGAAGTTTCAAGAGAAACAAATTATAACAAACCACAGTACAATCGTTTTTATACCCACAACAATAGAAATTGGCAAAACTATGAAAATGGAGTAGGGCCAAGCGGTTCTGGAAATCGATCATTTGGTAATGCGGGAAATAGACAAAATTTTACTAATTATAAAAGAGAAACGCCTAATCATAATTGGCGGTCAAAGAATGTCGATGATAGCGCATCAAATTCTAAGAATGCTACTTTAGGAGATAGGTCATGTTACAATTCTGGTAACACAGGGGTTAGTATAGTTGAATGTGAAAATTCTGGTTATTCGGGAAACGAGGAAGGACTCCAAACGAGCAGCCAAGCGGAGTCCAAAGTTCGGTTACTGAAAACGGTTGCAAAACAATAAAATATTTATATCATATTTCTCAAAACTTGGAAAAATATCAGTCGGTCATTGTGTCGATGAATATTAGTATAGGAAAAAACGTACGGTTGCTTTTAGACACAGGAGCTGATATATCATTAATTAAGTTACACTGTTTGAAAGATGACGTCGATTTCGAAAATAACACAGTTACAATAACTGGTATAAACGATACCATAAATACGCTAGGTACTTGTTTAGGTACAGTAAAGTTTAGTGATTTAGAAATTATCCACAAATTTCATATAGTTCCTGATCATATTCAATTACGCTACGACGGTATATTGGGTTTAGATTTTATGGAAAAGCATAAAGGTGTTGTTGATTTGGACAAAAAGATCTTTAGAATAGGGGGTAACTGTACAAACTTACTTCCACAGGAAATAGACGATTTCATAATTATTCCAGCGCGTTCAGAAGTAATAGTTAAAGTTAACGTTACAAAAGACGAAAATTTTGAAGGAATCTGTGATTCCGAAGAAATTAGTTCTCAAGTATTTGTAGGTAGTTGTTTAACGAAAGTGAATAATAATAGTTGTATTGTTCCAATTTTAAATATAAATGAAAAGGATGTTGTTATTCAAAGGCCAGTTGTGGATTTAGAACCACTAGTAAATAATTTCAGCAATCCTAAAATTTTTAACTACAACGTCCGTGATACTAGGATTGCAGAACTTACAAACGTAATTAATTTAGAACATTTAAATTTTGAGGAACAGGAGGGCATTCTTGACATTTGTGAACAATTCAGTGACATTTTTCTTCTGAAGAATGACAAGCTTACAGGGACCGATGCAGTGTCTCATAAAATCCCTCTAAAAAACGATACAGTTCCCGTTAACTTAAGACCGTATAGATTACCTCATGTGCATAAAGACGTAGTTCGCGAACATACTGAAAAAATGTTTAGAGATGGAATAATCCAGCCTAGCCAGAGTGCCTGGAATTCTCCTTTGTTAGTAGTTAAGAAAAAACCGGATGCGACAGGAAACCCTCGTTGGAGATTAGTTGTAGATTTTCGTAAGGTGAACGATGTCACAATTGGTGATGCATTTCCAATTCCCAATATAACAGATATCTTAGATCAATTAGGTAATAGCAGATATTTTTCAACTCTTGATTTATCTAACAGTTTTTACCAAATTCCTATTCACCCACAATCACGAGAAATTACTGCTTTTTCGGCTAATAACCAGCACTGGGAATTTTTAAGATTACCTATGGGGCTAAAAGGTAGTCCTGCTAGTTTTCAGCGTTTAATGAATTCTGTATTGAGTGGACTGATAGGATTAAAATGCTTTATTTACTTAGACGATATTGTAGTGTATGGTTCTGGGTTAGAGGATCACAATAAAAAATTAATCCATATATTTGCAAGAATACGACAGTTTAATTTGAAACTTGAACCCACAAAGTGTAATTTTCTTAGAAAAGAAGTAGTATATTTAGGACATACAATATCTGAACATGGTATAAAACCGGATCCAAACAAAATTATTGCTGTACGTAATTACCCAATACCTAAAAGTATGAAAGATATAAAATCGTTTTTAGGTCTCGCATCATATTATAGAAAATTTATAAAGGGTTTTTCAACAATTGCAGCTCCCTTGACATCGTTATTAAAAAAAAATATTAACTTTATTTGGTCGGACTCCTGTGCAAAGTCATTTAAGGAATTAAAAGAATGTTTAACATCCGCACCCGTTCTGCAATATCCTAAATTTGACCAACCCTTTCTTTTGACAACGGATGCTAGTGGCAAAGCCCTAGGTGCCATTTTGTCACAGGGGAAATTAGGTCAAGATTTACCAGTGGCGTACGCTAGTCGCGTGCTAAATTCAGCGGAAAGCCGATATTCTACTACAGAAAGGGAACTGTTAGCTGTAGTGTGGGGTGTTAATCATTTCAAACCATATTTGTTTGGCAGGCATTTTACAGTAGTGACAGACCATAAACCTTTAATTTATATAAAAAGTCTACGCGACCCGGGTTCCCGATTAATGAACATGTGCATGAAGTTAGAATCATATGATTTTCATGTAGTTTATAAAGAAGGGAAACGTAATACAAATGCCGATGCATTAAGTAGGATTAACGAACAGAATCAAGAAAATATAAATCTTGTAATAATTAAAGATAGTGAGAATAATGAGAAAAATTTCAAAGAATTTTATAATTATATAAAGAATAACGTAGTTATCAACAATAATGTCAAGGAAATAGACGAAAATATTTTAACAGTAGACTTAAAAGAGGCAACTGTATTAATAGGAATGTCTTTAGATTACGAAATTACTAATGAATTATTAGAACATTTTAATACTCAGTACGATCTAATAGACAAACTGAAAATTAACAATTTTAATTTAAAAGATACAAGTATTCTGGATGTTAGTAATGATAGTAAGTGTATTGTAGCATTTACAAAAAATAAATTTAGCGATTCGGTGAAGGAAAATCATATTTATATAATTTTACAGAAGGTTCGTGAATCATGCATTCAGCATAATATGAAGGAATTAGCTTTAATCCGCAATGGATTAAGTGATGGATCATCTTGGAGAATGATTATTTGCATGTTGAGATATTTATTTAAAGATCTTAGTATACAAATAAATATTTTTCACACAAAAAGTCGCTATTCGGACAGATTGAAAAATCAAATTTTAAAATAATTTCACAATACCCCGCTAGGAGGCCATCAAGGTATTCAAAAAACAATGAAGAAAATAAAAAAAATGCATAAGTGGAAAGGTATGAAGCGTGATATCACTGATTATGTTAGCAAATGTCAGAACTGTCAGGTAAACAAAACTAACGTTAGGAAAACAAACATGCCCTTAGAAATAACAACGACATCTACTGAACCATTTCAACGTTGTTTCCTAGATATAGTTGGTCCTTTAAATGTTTCTAGAAACAATAATTGGTACATACTAACTTTTATAGATGATTTATCTAAGTTTACACAGGCCATACCTTTACCAAATCAAGAAGCTAGTACGATTGCAACAGCTTTTGTTAACGAAATTGTTTTAAAATTTTGTTGTATTCCAACAGAAATCTTAACTGACCAAGGAAGCAACTTCACAAGTCAGTTATTTAAGAACATGTGTAAAATGTTTAAAATAAAAAAATTGCAAAGTACAGCATATCATCCGGAGACAAATGCGTCTTTGGAGAGGACCCATAGAACCCTCAAAGAATATTTAAGAAATTTTATTAATGATAATAAAGACGATTGGGATGAAAAATTACCATACTACGTTTGCAATCATAATTCCACGCCACATACAACAACGGGTTATGAACCACGGGAAGTAGCTTTTGGTAGACCATCCAAATTACCACATTCTATCACAAAACCTCCAGAAATTAATTATTCTTACGATGACTTAATATTAGATATGCAACATAAATTCCAATATATCTGGCAAGACGCGAGGGAAAAAACTATTGTAGCTAAAGAAAAATCAAAAACTTATTACGATCAAACTGCAAATCCACGTGAGTTTAAAGTAAAGGACAAGGTTTTGCTAAATAACGAAGAAATTCGACGTGGGCGTAGTAAAAAGCTCGAACAACAATGGATTGGTCCTTATATTATTTTAGAAAAAATTTCACCGGTTAATTATATTATTCAAAAAGGAAAAAGCAAATACACAGTGCACGCAAATAGATTGAAGCATTTCTACGAATAATGTAAATATAATTTCCTAATTAATTCTGTATGTTTAGGTACATATATTATAATGTGTATTAGTATAGGATATTTAAAATAAATACTTTGCATAACGAATGAAAACATATAAATGAAAAAAAAATACAATTAAATATTATAAAATATGAATATGCTTAGGTAAGATGTATATAACTATGTATATATGTATGTATCCAATTTAATTTCAGCTACTACTATCTATTATTAGAATAAGTTACTCCTTTACAATTATTGTTAAATTTAAAAAAAAATGTGAACTGTTTATTTAGCGAAATTCTGACGAGTAAACTACTACTTTCATTCGTAGTTTACTCTACATTAAGGGGGGAGGTGTTGTGTCCAACTAATTTGGACGTGTGCATCTGTTAAGTATATTTGTGTTGATTAATGGTGACCTGCAGATGTGCCGTTTTGTATCCTGCCGGACGCTTCAAATAAAGCGCTGGTGCCCCACATCTTATTTATGGGTGTTTAAGATTTTGTGTTTGTTTTTGTCCATATGGTCCCGAATCCCTACCGCCATGTAAATCGCGGTAGTTGTGGATTTTGAAAGGGCACATGTGGGACTTGTTTTGCGACCGTTGTTTGTGGAACATCGTTTCTACTTTGTCAAATACATTTGTTGTACAGATATGTAGTGTTTTATTTATACTAACACCACGACACCGAAAGTGGCGTCCATAACATAACTACAACTCCAAGTACCGATAAGAAAAATCGGTACACTAGAAAGTGAAGAGCTACAAGACATCCTGAACGACACTCCACTACGCTGTCGAAAACCTTAACCTTGTTTTCTATTCATTATTAATCTTTATATATATACATGTACATATATATATATATATATATATATGTATATATGTGTATATGTACATATGTAGATATTTTTGTCATGTAATTATTTAGATTTTCTTCTTTAACCAAATGTTTCAAATATGAGTGGCTTAAGAGGAGGAAACTCCTAAACAGCCATTGAAATGTATTTATATAGATAGGCTTACTTATAAGATGAGTTGTA
>JABXWE010000471.1:0-38360 GCA_014611495.1 Limonius californicus | reverse complement strand
GGTCGAAGAAGGGAACAATACAGAAAAGATTGGTTTGACGGGCAATGTGAAATACTAATAAATAGGAAGAAAGAGAAAAGGTTAAAATGGATAAGAACAAACAGAGAAAATGACTATGAAGAATACAAACAAATAAGGAAAGCAGTAAGAGTAATAAGAAACAAAAAACAGGAGTGGATTGACGACATGATGAACGAGATAGAAAAGATGGCAAAAATAACACAAGGTTATACCAGGAAATTAGAAAACAAAAAGGAGAAGAAAAACAACGGTTAATATCGACAAGAAAGAATAGGAAAGATATATGAAAGAAGCCACAAAGAAGGAAGAAGACGAAGAGAGGAGTGGCGAAGAAGAAGAAGAAGAGAGGAGTGGCGAAGAAGAAGAAGAACCATCAGAAGAAGAAGTAAGCGTGGTAATAAAAAATTTGAGAAAAAGAAAAGCAGCAGGACCAGACAGTATATGCGGCGAAATGCTGAAGGAAGGAGGAGAGGAAATCAAAAAAAGGATCTACGAATTAATGAAGCAAATATGGAGGAAAGAGGAAAAGCCCGAGGAGTGGAGGTCCGGAATTATAATACCAATACCAAAGGAGACTTGACGCTTTGCGAAAATTATAGAAGGATAACCCTACTGAATTTAGTGTATAAGATACTAACAACATTAATATTAAAAAAGTTAAATAAGTTTACAGAGGAAAGAATAGGAGAATACCAGAATGGATTCAGACAAGGACGGTCAACAATAGATGCAACCCATACGCTGAAACAAATAGTAGAAAAGTGCTATGAACAAGATATAGATGTGGAAATAGTATTTATAGACTACAGGCAGGCATTCGATACAGTTAAAAGAGGATCGATTAAAAGAGATGCGAGGAAAATGGGGATACCTAAAAAACTGATAAGATTAATAAACATGACTATGGAAAGATCGAAAGCAGAAGTACTAACACATGAAGGATTAACAGAAAAAATAGAAATATATGAAGAAGTAAGACAGGGATATGGATTATCGGCAACACTGTTTAATATTGCAATAGAAGGAATAATGAAAGAATACGAAATTAAAGGAACAATAATAGAGAAATCGATACAAGTGGTAGCATATGCCGATGACATAGCACTGATAGCAAGGGATCGGAAAAGTGTGGAAAACGCAATGGAGATGATAAGTAAAGAAGCAAAAGAAAGAGGTTTAGAAATAAACCAAGAGAAAACCAAGCTCATGACAAATTACAAGAAAAAAAGGAACGAGTTAACAACAGAGTAATAACAATAGGAAACTATAATATAGAAGAAGTAAATATTTAGGGACAATAATAAATAGAAAGAACAGTGGAAGGGAAGAGATAGAACAGAAGATACAGTCGGGATATAAAGCATACTACCCACACAAAATGATAATGAATAACAAAAAGATAAGTAAGAAGACGAAATTAAGAGTATACAGAACAGTGATAAGACCGGTGGTGACGTATGCAGCGGAAAATATGTGCCTCACAGAAAGAAACGAAGAGAAGCTGAAGGTTTTTGAGAGGAAAATAACAAGAAAGATATTTGGAGGAAAGAAGATAAACGAAGAACAATATAGGAGACTAACGAATAGAGAGGTGGAAGAAATATTAGAAAACGAGAATATAGTCAGAGTAATAAAATCCAAAAGAATAAGGTGGTACAGGCATATAGATCGAATGAGTGAGGAGAAAGTAGGGAAAAAGATGACAAAGTGGAAGCCACAAACGAGACCAAGGGGGAGGCCAAAAGTACGCTAGGAAGAACAAGTAGTGGAAGACTTAAGGAGAATGAGAGTCATAGGATGAGGAAAGAAAATGAGAAACAGAAGAGAATGGAAGAAAATTGTGAGAAAAGCAGCAAGACACATCAACTTGTAAAATAAGGAAGGAAAACAGAGAGAAAAGAGAGCAGAAGTGTAGTCAAGTAGTGTAGTGTAGTGGAGTGACGCACCACCAACACTGAAACAGTCAAAAGAGCCCCTAGGGGCGGCTTCAATTTCTACGGGAATGTATAGCCTTTAATAATAATTATTAGCCGCACGTTTTAATACACCTTGTATAACGGGGGGAGGGGGGGGGCACATAGCCAAAGAATAACAGACTTTTTCAGCGTTTTTTCATAAGTATACAACAACATTTTTTTTTTATTTATCTGTCAAAATAACTGACAAGCCTGTATTGGATAATTCTGAAAAACGGTGGAGAAAGAAAATTGGTATCCTAGGCAACGAAATTAAAATAACTCTGGCGTAGCTATAAGTTGTTTTTTATACTTTGCGTTTATAAGGCTTTCATTACGAAACGCGAATGACGTCATTTGGGTTTTATAATAATTTAAAAATGCACGCAAAATTTTATTTTTAAAGGTTGGTACAATTGCACTTGAACTTATCAGTTGAACAGAAAATGTGAAATGTCAAATTAAACTAACCTACAAAATACTATTAATACCAACCCACCCAATATGAGAATGAAAATTATTAAAGTAAAATTTTAATTTTTGATAAATATAAACGCAAAGTATAAAAAATAGTATAAAGAATTCGTTTTTTAAGGCATTTATAGGCACTCGTCCTTTAGAAAACTCGCCGCTGCGCGGCTCGTTTTCTAAACATGGACTCGTGCTTTAAAACGTGCCTTAAAAAATTAATTCTTTAATATACTATTATTCCAGATTACTTTAGTTCCGTGGTCTACCACTTCAAGTTTCGTTTTCTGCATAATTTTAAATAATCATAATCGTGATCCTCATTTGTACCGCTTGCGCAGTGTCGATGCGATGTGAGGCAAAGCTGAGTTAATTTGTGCAATGCACAACAGGGCCCGACTCTGCGGGTTTAATTGAAAAAGTGAACGGGCTAGCCATAAGGTAATCCCGATATGCCAATAGTGTTAACTGTAAACTAAGTTAACTAAACCACGAATAGCTCTAGATGGCTGAACTGGCTAAAAATAATAATACTTTAATTATAAAACCCTATTTAAACAGTCATACTAGCTGAAATCTTTGCAATAATGCAACGTATCCTGGAGAATGTAAATGCGGGTACACCCAACAACGCATAAGTGTTCTATCTTACGACCAAGCAGCCTTAAAAGCACTTGATCACCTCTTATCAGTTCTAAACTAACGAAAGAATGTCTGAACCACCTGAAATCCCTGTGGGAGGACACGGTTTAGCTCATATGTGTTCCAAGCCACATGGGGGTGGAGGGAAACGAAAAAGCAGATACCCTCGCGAAAACTGGCACATCCACTCCGTTTATAGGGCCAGAACCTGCATTGGGCATACCCAAAAAAAGCATTTGAGCAGCAGCAGAAAGGTGGACCGTTACACAACACATTGTTTGCTGCAATGCTGTACAGGGACAAAAACTGGAAAAGGTAATGATTGACCGCCTTCTAGCAGACTCACAACTGTTAAGCTCCATCTAGGACAAACTTAAGTTTGGACGGTAAGTAGGTCTTATAATAGGGCACAATACACTCTGCAGACTAAGTGGAAAGTGGAAACCTCATACATAATCCTTGACTGCCCAGCTCTTTACCGCAAGAGACAGCAACTATTCGGGGGAACACTTCGTGAAATAACTTTTACACATCCTGCAGCTCGTTAAGGCAGGGATCAGGAACGCACAGAACACCACAGAGTTGAAATGCAAAAGGGCTAACTAACTCAAAGTAAATGCCTGCTAATAATTAATCAATCAACCCTATTAAATGTTAAGATGGATGGAAAGCAAAACCAAATCTACAAAATTACTAAGGAAATTATAGTGTGCAAAACATAATCAATCCAAAATAAAATAATGACGTTGTAGAAAAGACTCCATATTTAATATTACGTAGGATTTGTTAGGGGTAAAAACAACAACTAAACCAGTGTAGGGCTTGCAGTTAAAATTTTATAGTATATGGCAGCGTTTCTCGACCGGGATTGCCAGAAACCCTAGTGTTCCGCAAGAAACAGTGATGAATATGCAATTTTTCTATCCAGGTTGATGAGTCAACAAATCTTACTAATTAATGTCACTTTGTAGCTTTTTTAACATTTCTCAACGAGGGTGAAAACTTTTGTTGCTGCAAATAATTGACGAAGACAAGCAAAGGACCACACATATTCAATTTTTTTTGTCCTCATATCTGCAAATAAATGATTTCTCCTGGAAGAGCAGTGTTGAAATCTGTAGTGATGTAGCCCCATCTACGATAGATTCCTTAAGTGGTTTTGCATCTCAAGTAAAACAAGAAAATTGGGATGTTTTTTCAACACACTGCTTTCTTCACAGTGAATGCCGATTTCAAATGTCTGGAGATGAATTGAAAAAATTGTGTTGATGATGCTACAGAAATGGTTAAACTAAACAAAGACCGGTTTACTCCAGAATCTTTAAAAAACTGTGTAAAAAACCTGGACAAAGAGCCTATAAATCTCTTGTTTTATGCAGAAACCCCGTTGCTGTGTAAAGGCAGAGTTCTAAATAAAATGTTTGAGCTAAAATATGAATTGTAGTAATATTTTCAAGAAAGCAATAAGCAAGATTCTGCCATGACCCTTGAAAATGAAAAATGGTTGCAGAGGCTAACCTATTTAGCAGACATGAATCAGCTGAACCAGAGACCTACAGTTTAATGTCGTTTTTGAAAGACAGAAATTTCAGAGAAGGTTTTTAGCATTAACACCCCACGGTTGCAAGCCGGATTTGGAAATTCTGTGTGGTCAGTTGCAGGCAAGATTTCTATAAACTGCTTAGTAAAACCAGCGTTTCGAACTCAAGCCAGAATTGATGTTTTGCTCAGAAAGCGAGCACTTTACCAGCACACGTTATACTCAGAAACATGTATGCATAAATACTAGAATGAAAGAACAAAGAATCCATTTTAAATATTTATGGCGACTTTTATTTAAAATGATTTAGCAATTAGCTTACTTTAAGTTTTTAAACGAAAGATATTCAGTATTTACATATCTAAAATATTGTTTTTAATAAAACAAAAAATATATATTTATAACATAAAGATGTTTACAAATAAACTAACTTAGCCTTGTCTCACACCAAAAGCGATGGGCCTCTAAGGCCTGTGAAAGCTTCATAATAATATAAATAACAAATATAATAATATATTTCTGAAATTCTAACTTTGCTTCCCAACCTTTATATGGAGTTACTAATTGACTCAGTTAAGTGTACTTAACCTATAAAAATGACAGTTACTTCAACCATGACGTTTTTAAACTATTGTCAACTCTATAATTGGCAGAAACATATAATTATCAATTCCTTTACTTCATTTCTATATAAATGCTTTTAGGTATTCAATTTCATAGATAAATATGTAGTATTACAAAGAATACATTTTTTGCTTTTGCAAACTTTTACAAGTTATTATTTAACTGGATAACTTTTTTGTGGTTTTAGCGATGATTAATTTCTGAAAACTCTTTAGATTTGTAATGACATATAATTGTGTATTATTCACTTTCCTCTTATTTCTAATTTAATAAAACCAACTTTATTATTACAATAAATCCCTTTGGAAACAGAAAATTACTAAATCATTATCATACAACCAATTGTTTTCATCCCAAGACTATTTTTACTGATCACCCAGTACAAGTGGCTTTAAATAGCCTACCATAAGTCAGTATTTTAACATTTAATAAACTAAGCGCCAGCTCTATTCAATTCGTATAAATGAAGCATTCAGCAGGGGACTTACTTTAGATTGCATCCAAATCTTGATTGTTAAAGGCAAGCTTCATTAATCCAGTTTAAATCTCCACTAAACATAGCTCCATTACTGTAAATACAAACACAACCGAAACATGAACTTCACTATGCGGGTTTGAAATCGTACATGGTCTTGGCCTCTTAATTTACATACCCTACAAATCTAACTTTTACTGTCAGTTAAAACACAACTATTATCGATAGCAAATATAAGAACAGGTACTAAAAGTAGAAGTTAAGCATGCTCGAGGTAAATAAATAACTTAATATGGTGAAAGGTCAAAAGCTAACTGTAAATAATGTAGTTACATTAAACACGCTCCATAAATTATTCCTGTGTGTAAAACTGCGTCTAAGGCATAAGCTTTACAGGACAAATCCCGCAAAAGGGTGACACAATGATAAATATTTATCTAGTCCATAGGTACACCCCACATTCTCCTTAAAGGGTCATCATAATGTTATGCAAATTGGGCACAAAAGAAACCAAAACACTCACCTGATTACAGTATGTTAAATCGCCTGGATATCGCGTAATTCGTGGAAAATAAACAACTCTTCAACAAATTCCTAAAATAAGCCCAATATACACATTTTGGTATTAAAAGGATTGCTATCATGTTTTGTTAAGCATCCTTCTTTAGGGGCAACTTCCAACAACCGCGCACGAAAGTAGCTAATCATACGTTACGTATGTTCGGTTGAAAACTTAAGCACTCTTTGGTTTAGATGAGAGATTAGTGTTTCCTAATGCGTTTTTGATCACCGAACAGGAGATAGGTCCGCGAAAATGCTGAATGTTTACGAGATTTCGAGGAAAACAAAAATATTCCTAGGGGCTTTTTTCGCGTCGCAGTTGGCACTACGCACATTTCCTTACGTCAACCAATGAGGCACCAGAAGAAATTGAGAGCATTTACCTTCAGCTGTGAATTGTTCCCCTTACGTGACATGGCGTCTGAGAGGAAAGTTAGATGTTGAGCGGGTTCGGCCGTTGAGTTGTTTTTATGCACGCATGACGAAGCGGCTTTTGGGAGAAGCCACGGACGATTTCTAGAGACTTGCATTGATGGTAATGCATGCAAGGAAAACGCAACGGATGAACGATGGGTAGGAATCGCCTGTTTGGCGCAATCACAATACAGGCCTTTATAGTCGATAAAAATGCTTATAGCGCAGCCACAACGATCCGTTTCGATTCTAGTCTAACCCCCCGTTTCTTCTGTTCGCAGGTACTTCGAAAAGCATCAGACCCATCCCTATCAGGTAAAGTATAAACAAATCAATCTGCGCCTTCCCCGCAGTCCAGCCCCCCGAAAGCCCCTTTGCGCGTTTCGCGTAGAAATTTGCCCCCCAGTGACTCCTAATTCGCCAAATTCTGATTTGCGATAAAATGTCAATATTTTTCTCCTGAAAAAGTTGGGAGTGCCTAGAGACATATTTCTTGGGGGCCCCGTGTATATGCCCACATCGGGGCCTTCAGGAAAGCGTTCTCGCCTCGAACAATACATTACCCCAATTGAAACCTTATCAGGGCTTGTTAAACTTCAACAAAATAAATAATAAATTTAGAATAAATATGGCTACCTTTGGAGCTGTCAACCCAACCTTTTTGACAAACTTTACTAGTTTTTCCTTTAAAAACCACTGCTTAGCTGATTTAAAACTCAAATTCTCCACTAGACCTCGAAGTACAATTCTGCAAAGAGCTACGGATCGAGTGGTGAACGGTACGAGAGGATCCGGGACTCTCCTAATGGTAACTACCGGTCAGACAGCCCCGATTCGCAGTCCCCACGCGATAGAGACAGGGTGTACCAATCTAAAAGCTCCTATATACAGAAAATACGTGAAAAGGAGAGAGAAAATAGAGACTACAAGGCTTCCCGGGACAAGTATTCAGGTGAGCATGCGGGTGGCCCCTGCAGGCCCTTGCTGATGTCTTTGACCCTAGACTGCGCGAGGTCGCCAAAGGAGAAACGCAGCCGAGATTCGGAGTATAGGACCAACCACGACAGGAGTGACGACAAGGCTGTTCTGCACCCGGGTGTGAAACCTTCTCAAAATGCAACTTTGCGGGATCGGAAACCCGTACACAATAACTGTATGGATAAGGTAAAGACTTATGCTTTTATTACTATTTTTAAAATATTTTCCCCACTGGTTTAAAAGTTTTAATACATGAAAACTTAATACCGCAGCAGAGTTTGTTAATTGTTCCATGTTGTGCTTGCTTTAATCTCATATATTTTATTATTTAGAGCAGGATTATTGTAATGTATTCAAACCCATCATAAATACAGGAGTGCATTACACCCGAAAACTTTGAGCTTTGTTTTTTTTTTATAACAAAAGTGAGCTCTGTGTTTGTACAAAATTGAGTATTCGTTAAAACCATTGGTGATTAATATAAATAAAAGTAAAATAAATACTGGTGCAGAAGAAAGAATTATTTATTTATCCGTTCGCTATAAATAAAGGGAAACTTTTTTGATGATTGTTTAACAATTGTTTGTGGAAACGTTGGTTTTTAATTCTTTTAAGCATATCTAAATTTCTGTCTGTAACAAGTAAACAGTTTAAAATTTAAACGGGAATTGATAAATATATTAATTAATATAAATGTTCACAGTTCATGCAAGAAATGCTGTTGTTATTGAAGAAAAAATCAAACTTACCATTCACCATGTTTATTTCAACTTTAGATAGAAGCAATTCATTTCACATTTCTTTCTTGCTTTACTTCTATGATATTCCTATGAATTGATAAATAAAAACAATGCCATTAACTTTTAAAATGTCATTTTGAAACTGACTCCTCCAACTCACACACTAGCTGAATTTTTTAAGCATACACACAAAGTTTACGATAGGGTAGGAAGAAATAATTAAAAGATCATGATCTTTGAGAAACGGGGAAGTTGAAATTACTAGAGTTTTGTAATCGTTCTTATAAAAATACTTATTGCTTATCAATAATAAATTAAGCGGTGTATAATAAGATGGGTGGAGGTAACTTAAAACTAATCATTCAAAAATTGGTAATTCCTTAACAGTAAGAAATTAACCACTAAATTGACTTTTACAGCGATTCTTTTTTTATATATATGTTAACCAGTACAAGACTGGGTTTTATTTTTGTTTGTTTGTTTCATTGGTAATGTATGGCAATAATCATGTTACAGGACACCCAATCAACTTCCTGTGGCGCTATGTTCATTAACAGTCACTAGCACTGTGCTTAAATTATTCACTGATATCACTGTTTTCACTAGTTGTTGTAAGAAAAACGTCTTACGGCGGCTTTTGTTTTAGTCTTTTATGATTTTTTTAGCTCCCAGGGAGCAGTGACTTGCAGCTAGACAGTTAATTAGATGAGAGTAAAATTTTTGGATCGGTATGAAATAAAACAGTCCAGGACTAGATAGGGAAGAGTATATTTTCAAGTGAATCTTTAGAAGCTTAACTTCTTACATTTAAACAATTAAACAGTTTGAGTTGGGAGGAGGAGAGCCAACATTTATAATGATTATTTGAGAGGTAATAAATTTACCCATAACAAACTGAGCAGTTGAAGAGGAAATGGGAAAGAACAAATTTCAGAGGGATTTTTTTATATTATTTGTTTATCTATAAAAAAGTATACAGTTTGAAATAAAATGTAAGACTTTTAATTCCCTAAAAAAAATATTTAATTTAACATGGAATACTTTTGTATACCATTGTTTAATATCACATTATCCATAAGAAATTAGTTAGATAAAATCGGAAGGAGGGGTGACACTTTGTTAATTCAAAACAATCTGAAATGGAATAGGAGAGGGTGGACTATTGTAGTCATCCATAATAAATTAGGCAATATTTATCCATAAAAAAATAAGTAGTTTCAACTGGAAGGTGAAGGGCAACCTTTACAATGATTCTTTAAAAGTTGTTAATTATTAGGTTAGCCTCCTGTCGGGCATACTTGCAAAGAGGACTCACAGCACCTGTTAATTGCAGGTAATTAACAGGCCATTGGTTTAAACACAGAAGAAGAATAGTATGTTCATAAAAAATTTAGCAAACTGAAATTGGAGCAAAGAGGGTTAACTGTTATTATCCATAAGAAATTAAGCAATACTTATCGAATAATAGGAAGTTACAACTGGAAGGGAATGGGCAAAATCTTTTAAGGATTATTAATTATGTACCCATGAGAAATTAAACAATCTGCAACGGAATAAGAGAGGGTTAATTTTTATAGTAGGTAATCCGTAATAAATTAAGCAATGCTTATCCATACAAAAATAGGTAGTTGGAAAGGGAAGGGCAACATTTACAATATATATTAGCACGAGAGGCCTTTGAGGCCCTTGGCTTTATTAATAATTTTCTTCCACTCTGTTCTTCAGATAGCTAGTTCTTCCCCACAACCTTTACAATTATTCTTTTAAAGATTTTTAAGTATTTATCTATGCGGAATTAAGTAACCTGGAATGGGATAAGAAAGGGTTAAGTGTTACAATAGTCCGTAATATATTAAGCAATACTTATCCAATAGAAAATTTGGAAGTTGAAATTGGGAGCAGGAGGGATACTTTTAAAATAAATCTTTGTATGTATCTGTAATAAATTAAATAGTCTAAGAGAGTAAAAGTAACTTTTGAAATTAATTTCTGTAGAAAAATTAAATACTTACCCTTACATAATCAAGTCTGAGGTGGCGTGGTGAAGAATATGAAATTTTCTTTTAATAGAGAAAGGTGTGGGACTGCTAGAAGCAAATACTTTCCCAACAATAAAAAGTTAAGTTGTTTACGATCATTGGGATTGATTGGCAATTAACTATTAAAATGATTAATGAAATGAGGAGGTAACATTTCAAGTGATTCTAACATTACATTAAGAGATTAGCAGTTTAAGGTAGAAAAAGCAACTTTGAAATAATTCTTTGAAAAACCCCTAATTGTTTAAACAAAATAGTTTCGAGTCGGAGGGCTTTTAACTTTAGACATAAATTTCATAAAGAAGTTGATACTTGCCATTAAAAAAATTAATGCTTTATCGTAAGATGAAGGTAAGTGGCTAATTGTTCTTTTATAAATTACTGTTTTCAATAAAAATTGAGCCTTAAAGGTGAAAAGACTGAAGGTAACTCTTGTAAAAAAGAAATAGAGTAGTTTAAAACACACCGGCCGGCTCCTGCTCTTAAATGATTGTTTTAGAACCAGATAATTGGTTAATCGTAAACAATTCACTATTTTAAGATCAATTAGGGAATGACGTCTAAAAAAAAAACAGATAATCTTAAATGAGTCCATTTTGCAGAGACAACTTTTAGTGCAATTTTTATCTTAAGAAAATAGCAGGTTAAGATGTCGAGGCTTTTAAGGTTTAGGATAATTTTTTCCATAAAAAATCAAGCTACTTGCATGTACAGAGATAGCTTTCAGAAATGATGATTATTTCAAAATCTAATTCATAAGTAGAATTGTCGAACAGAATAAAAATAGGAAAAATAATTATTGGTTTTACTGTAATGTGAGCCTGTACAAGATTTGAATTTCTGATCTAATACTGAATTAGTTTGAAATTATCCGAAATTGAAAGGATTAAGGGCACTGAATCAACTGTTAACATGCGATAGCTCAATTTATTAAATTTTCTAGACTTATTTATAAACAAGTTCATTTTGGCGACTTGCAAATTAACTGAACTAGAATATTTATGTAATCCCAAATGATACACACCAATGCTTTTATTAAACATAAAAACTGATTTTTTTAATAAAAATTTCAACAACTTTGACTATACAAACAATGTACTGGCATTTCAAACAACAATAACTAAACTATTCGTTTTTCCATTCCATTTTCATGGCACAGTTTTATCCCCAAAGTGCATTATAAATTAAAATCCTCACAATAAATTCCCTAGAATGAAACAAGTGCTTTTCAACTGATATTAAGTGAAATGCTTTGTCCCAGGCTTATTTTAATACGTGTCAGCAGAGAGAAGACCGAGAAAGAATCACCCGAGTCGGTGACTGGTCGGAACACATCAGTTCATCCGGCAAGAAGTATTATTACAACTGTAAGACGGAGGTCTCCCAATGGGAGAAGCCTAGAGAATGGATTGAACGAGAAAGGGATCGCTTTCGCACACGGGACAGAGACCGCGATTCCGATCGCAATTACAGCAGCTCCACTCGCTCTGGTATGAGTAAGTTACATTTTTTTTTTGTTGCTTTTAGTGCGTTGTTTTTGTGGAATAGAGAATTTAGTTTATTTTTTAAATTCAATTTTATTTTTTTTGAGAAAATTTAGTAGTTAACAGGAAAATAGAATGTGAATGGATTATTTCTTTTTTTTACTTTTAGAGATGATTTACTTTCAGTACTGGGAAATGTGATCTAATTTACTAATAGACATTTTCCGTTCTAAATAAGAATATTAAGAGAAAATGTATAAAAACAGTCGTAAAATACTTCGATACGATTAACAATTTTAAAAGTATCTCAAATTAATTTTTAACTACTTCAAACTAACTGTTCAAAATACTCTTATTGGGTTTACACACATTTGGGCCACATATATTCGGTATTATATTTGCTCTTAAAATATCTCCAAGTTGAAATTATTTTATTAAAAATGTCTACACATAGCTGCGTCAGTATTATCTTAAATAGTGTTTATTATGTTATCACATCTGGTATTTTTGTCATTAAATGTCTAAAAATTTTGGTTTACAGTTTGGAAAACCCTTTCATTTTTGTGACAGTGTTTTGTTTAAATAAAAACACAAATAAAATGGGTTTAACAAATATCTGAGAGATGTGACTCCGACTATTAAGACAGTTTGTGATTTTGATTTATTTAAATAGCTGTATTAATGATATCATAGATATTGTTTATTATTTATTAATGTATTTGACATACTCAGTTGCGAAATATTCCCTATGAATTCATTCGAATATCCAAATTAAACAACAATATGCATATATCGATAAGATTTATTTTAATTTAACTAAAAAAGCATTTTTAGGTGTGTATTCTCAAATAACTATTAGAGAAATTTTTGCCTACTCAAACATATATCCGCAAGATATTTTAATTCCTGTTTAAAAACGCATAGGAGATGTTTTTCAGTAAGTAAGAATATCTTGAACTTTATAATATAAAACTGTTAACTTTAAATAAGCTTGAGGATTAGGGAAATTATGTTATTTAAAAATATTCTTTGGGGCATCCAGGTTTGTTCAATAAATAAGATTTTAAAATTACATATCTGTAGGGATCTGTAGCAACAGAATATAAACTATCTATGAAGTGCTCCAGGGCATGAGGGTATACCAGGCAATGAAAAAGCTGATGAACTCGCAAAAAGAGGTGCAACAACGGCATACACTGGACCTGAACCTTGTTGTGGAATACAGAAAAGCCACATAAAGCACGAGGTCAGCCTATGGGAGGAACAAATGAAATCCTCGTACTGAGAAAACACACCAGGACAACGTCAGGCAAAACAGTTTATAACCATTTCGTAAAACAAAGCAAGGAACGCTTTGTCTCTCAGCAAGAAGGAGCTGCAGACCATCACTGGTCTTTTCACAGGCCACACTCCACTAAAATACCATCTATTTAAGATTGGTAAGGCTGAGGACCAAATATGCCGCCTATGCAATGAGGCAGCAGAAACGGCTGAACACATCCTATGCAGATGCGATGCTGCCGGTCGACGCAGACACAACATTTTCGGGAAAGAGACTAGCACACCTACCGAAATAAGAGACTTAAATCTCAGAGACATCCTCAGGTTTTTCAATAGCCTTCAACTTCTCTAACAAAGGCAAGGGCTTAGAAGTTACAATAGAACCATTAAGAGTCGCAGTGACGAAAGGCATATAAAGACCAAAGCCCAAAACAAATAATAAAAATAAAATAATAAAATCTATGAAGTGTTCAAATACGATAATTTATGTACCGGGAGATCGAGAAAGGTTGTCCGAAAAAAACTACTTTCTACAGAGAGTATATCAATCTTTACATCCTCCACCAGTCATGGTGCTGTCATGTATGAAATGAAGTTAGCAATTTCTGGTAGATTCAAAAGAGGAAAATAATTATGAAAATAAGAAGTTATTTGCAATCAGTTTTAATTACGGTTAATAATGGAATTAATTAGAACATTATTTGTTTTATTAACTAATTAGAATATTAAATTTTACAAAAATAAATTAACAAAATTAGTAATTAGTAATTACAGTTCATGTTCGAAATGAGCCCCATTATTGTTGATACAGCACCCTACTCTTCTTTTCATGCTCTTAAAAACATTTTGTAGCTGTTGCACAGTTATATTTGCAGTAGCGGCAGTAATAGCATCCTTCAGTTGCTCAAGTGTGTGCATGGGGGTCTGATATATCGTGTTCTTTAAATGCTCAAAAAGAAAATAATCCAGGGGTGTCAAATCGGGTGACCGTGGGGGAAATGCAATGATACAATCGTCATAAAATTGTTGTATATATTGATTTGTTCGAAGGGCTGTATGTGCAGGTGCATTATCCTGCTGAAAATATCCCTGACGTAATTCATCATCGTGAAGCTGATTTATAAATGTGTTTAGAATTCTGATGTAGCCGTCAGCTGTTACGGTATCTTCAAAAAAAATGGGATCAATTATGCGTCTTCTGGAGATGGCAATCCACACGCCAATCTTTATCGGATGCAGTGGAGTTTGTAAAAATTCACCAGGGGCCTCTGCAGACCATATCCTGTAATTTTGTTTATTTACGTAACCGGTGAGATGGAACCGGGCTTCGTCTGAAAAGAAACTTGAATCCAGCATTTCATCGTTATTTAAATTTTGGTTAAACCAATTGCAGAACTGCACACGTTTTTCATAATCGGGACGAAGTAATTCTTGCATTACTGAAACTTTATATGGGTGTAAATGCAGTTTCCGTCTTACTGCCTTCTGACACGTTCCATAGCTTAACCCTGCAATTACAAATTATAATAAATTTTATATGCAAAAATTTATAGTTTACAAAATACACACCTGTTTGTTGCGCTAACTGTCGTAATGGTTTTTTAGAGCTGCGTTCGATACGCGTCTGTATATCCTCTAATCCTAATGTGTCCTGAGTTAAAAGGGTTGGTCTTCCAGGAGATTTTTGTGTATCAACACTACCCGTTCTTTGGAAACGATGTACGATGCGCTTTACATGCCTGCTCAGATTATCGTAATCAAAGTCGACGTCGGGGAAACGATTAACGAATTCATCTACACACAAATTTACTGAATATTTCCATTCACCATCATTTTCATTGGGTTACGCAATGTGGAAATAAGATTCAATAATAAACTTGTTGTGTTCAACGGAATACATAACCTTAAATTTACAAACAATTATTACTGTTTTCAATTAATTGGAAACACTGTACTTACTGTAAACTTTGTTTAACAATCCTTAATTAGTAAAAAAAAATACTATTTGTATAATAACAACAGCGTCCAAGAATATAAAGTGAAATTAAGAAACGTAAACACACGGAACAATCATAAACAAACAACGGAACAAACGTATTGCGCAGTGTGGCTAATATCACACTAGAAAGAAACATTGATAACTACTTAGAGGTAGTTTTTTTTGGACAAGCTTATTCGATCTCACGGTACATATCTTACTGAAGGTTTTAAAATACTTGTAGTACTGCCGTACTTTGCACCAGTGATACGAACGCCCACCATTCTTTTCTACAAAACATTAGATGGCAGTAATTTCTATAGCAATGGTTATGGTAAACAGATTTAAAAATAACTAGTGTTGGAATGCAATGATTCTGGGATATTTATATGTATTTGGTTTTTTGTAATTATTTAACTATATCGCGGATCTCATTTATATGTGAAGGAATATAAAATGTTTCTGAACAATTAAAAATATCTAGTTGTATTTTATTGACAGGACCATCCTGAAAATATATACCTGCTATGTAAATATGAAACAGGAATTTTTGTATAGAAAATACACGTTTATTGTATGAAAATGAAACAAAATATTTTATTCGAAGTATTGCCCATCGGTAGCTATACATTTTTCCCATCTCTCTGACCATTTGTGGATGCCACGCCAAAAAAACTGTTGCTCTTTTGATGCAAACCAATCATCGAGCCATTTTCGTAAGAAGTGAAGCGCTGCTCAGCAAGTGCGTGTCTCGTCGATGCAAATAAATAGTAATCGGACGGAGCCAAGTCTGGTGACTAAGCCGCATGCAAAAGTATTTTCCAACTAAACGCCTCAATCGTTTCCTTGGCCGGTTTTGCTGTGTGGGATGATGCATATCATGAAGCAAAATCACTTTGTGTTGCCTTTTTTGATATTCTGGTCGTTTTTCACGCAAAGCTTGATTTAAATCGATTATATGTTGTCGTAGCGTTCAGTATTAACGGTTTCGCTAGGTTTTAGCAGCTCATACTAAATCACACCCTTCTGATCCCACCAAACACAGAGCATTGTCTTCCGTCGATGTCGATGGTTCACCTGGAGTTATCTATGATTTTTTACGCTTAGGATTCTCAAAATATATCCACTTTTCATCGCCAGTCACAATTCGATGGAGAAATGACTTTCTTTTGTACCTGGCGAGCAGCATTTCGCAAGTGGTTTTTCGGTTTTCCTGTTGTTTCCATTCAGTTCATGTGGAACCCATTTTCCCATCTTCTGGATCTTTCCCATGGCTTTCAATCATATGGAGATGGCTTCTCGTGTCACATTTAATTGATCTGCGAGTTGTTGTTGCGTTTGAGCGTCATCCTCATCCAACAGTGCTTGCAATTCACTGTCTTCAAACTTTTTGTGTGGTCTCCCACGTTCTTCGTTTCTCACGTCAAAATCGCCACTTTTGAATTTTTTAAACCACTCTAAGCACTGTGATTTACCAAGAGCATACTCACCGTAAGCTTCTACAAGCGTTCGATGCGATTCTGCAGCAGTTTTCTTCTAATGGTAACAGAAAATCAATGCTATCCGCAAATCGTAGTTTCCAGGCACAAAATTCGACATGTTCAACGCTATTGAAAACTATGCGGTTGTATGAAACTTGTATTGTTGTGAGTTGAAAATCTTTGTCAGATGTCAAAACAAGAAAATGGCGCCTATGACGCGGTTTGACAGTAACTACATTGACAGGTAGGGCCATCTATGGGCAAATTCCGGTTTCATATTTACATACTTGGTAAGATCATCAACAGCCTTTCCGCCCCACTGCTGGGCATCGGCCTCTTCTCTGCCACGTGTTTCTCTTCAGCGTTAAGGTAGAAACACGGGGGACCTACAGTTTAACGTCGAATCCGAACGACAGAAATTTCAGAGAAGGTTTTTAGCATTAAGATCCCACGGTTGCAAGCCGAATTGGGAAATTGTGTGTGGTGGGTTGCAGGCTAGATTTTTATAAACCTGCATAGTAATGCTTGGGTTTCGAACCCAAGCCAGAATCGACGTTTTATTCAGAAAGCGAGCGCTCTACCAACTGAGCTACCACCACAAACAAGATAGTTGTTTTAATTAAATAAATGTTGTTTGAGATACTTTTGAATAATTAAAAATATCTAAGACGCAGACACTTCAAAGAATGCTCAAAAAGCCTGTTTAGCTAAGTAAACTGAACGGTTATGTATTTATTAATTATTAATATGTATGTTTCACAAGCCATCTTAAAAAAATACATAAGCCCTTGTTTCAAGTAAATAAAAATACCTCTTGGAGTATTTTTAAGCAATTGATAATACCTTAGAAGTATTTATTTTATAACGCACTAATATAATATATTTGACTTGTTTTAATTAAATTAACATACTGGTTGAAATATTTTTTTTTTAATCTTAAAAAAAATCAAAACCGTTTTTAATTTAGTAGTATAGTAAAAAGCAAAAGTAGGACATACTCTGCCGGTCAAAAGTTTAAATTCACCCTCCGATTTCTGTGAAATTGAGTAATAATACAATTTATTCGCCAAATTTTTTTATTTTCATAATTAATTTATTTGACAATCAACATTATCAATACAAAAAATCAAAATTTTCAAAAACTTTAACAATATTTCAAGCTTGTTCACACAATTTTGGATTCTTCAAAATATCCTCCTTTTTTTTAATCTTTGAGGGTGCTAATCCTAACGTGATACAACCGCAAGCCAGTCTGATCAACAAACTCCTAGACCTGATAAAAGGGACACATCTACTTGACAACGACTAGCGACAGAAGGGGATGCACAATAGGCCCAAGAGGCCGCAGTGTCAAGGGCAGTAACAACCCTCCCCGTATAAACAATCAATCATCATCCTCCTTTTGCTTTTAGAACAGACGCACATACTTTCGCCATTCGTGCAATCAATTTTTCGAGAGTGGATGCCGAGATTTGATTCCAGCAAGTGTGCCGAAACTCCCAAAGCTGTTTTTGATTTGTTGGTTGCATTTTTCGTACATTTCGGTCCCGCTCGTCCCATAGCAGTTCAATAGGGTTGAGATCCGGCGACTGAGGGGGCCAATCCATGTATTTAATTTCTTTTTCTTTGAACGAAATGTATTTTTTTACAAAATTTAGACGTGTGCTTGGGATCATTGGGATCCTCTACCATGCTTTACTGTTGGCATCACGCATTGATTTGACATCCTCTCGCCTACTTGGCGACGGACATACTGCCGAAGTTTTCCTCGGAAAATTTTAAATTTTGATTCGTCAGAAAATGAAACTTTGAAGCATTGCTCAACCGTCCAATCTTTGTGTTTTCAAGCCGAATTCAACCGTTTGACCTTTTGAGAGGTTTTTTGGCACTTTCAAACCATAATCGCGGAGACGCCGTTGTAGAATCCTAACTGATACTGCTTTTTCCCGCGTAGAATTCAATTCTTCGCGAATTTCTGGAGCAGTTCGAGTTCGTTTTCGTTTACTCTTGGCTTTCCAGAACAATAACGACTCGTATTTAACCCACTTTCTTGCTTCCCATTCACTGCGTTCATGAAAGCGGTTTGAGAAACTTATATATTTTCGGCAATTTTTCGGGTCGTATAGCCTTCATTGAATAGTGCCACGATGACAGCTCGAGTTTCGACACTTAAGTCTGCTTTCCAACCCATTTTTCTATAATTACAATGTAAAATTTGAATTTCAGTGCCTTATCTATGTCTACAAGATACATCCGTATCGATGCTCAAAATGACAACACAATAATTATTAATCACCACGCAACAATAGTAAAATTGTTCCACTTACCTTTTGACACGAAAAAGTTGGAATGAAATACAATTTGGTTGCCATGGAAACCATTAAATATCGTTAAACGAAAATCTTTTACCTATTTAAAAAAAATTGCACTAACCTGTTTCACCCGATCAGAAGCCTTTATTTTGAACCGTTACCATGGCAACGCAAGTGTTTTTCGGAAATGTTTTTCAGCTTGGGTAGGACCCTGGAGTGAATTATAGTGGACATTTTTTGACGTAATAATTACTGTCACTTGATTAATACTTACATTAAGTACACGCAACCAGTTTTCACATATTTATTTTTTAAACTTAGAAATACATAACAAAACAAAATTACAATTAAAATGTCGTATTATTTATATCGTTGAGTGACGTTTATAGATATGTCAATATATAAATTAAATTGCAAAAACGTGCAAAATTTTCTTACCGAATACCATTCGACATTAAATTAAAATCCGGAAATTTTTTCTCAGTTATGAATATTTTAAGAAAATCGCCTGCGGCTCGGGATAATTTTCAAAATATTCATACCCTCGAAAAAATTTCCGGAAATAATTTAACCTCTAAGTGATAATTTTAACGAAAAATCGAAATTTCCAAGGATGAACTTAACTTTTGACGCGTAGTATAGATAGAGATTTATATATATATTATTTTTTGCATAAGTATTTGTTTTTTATAGCCTAAGTATTCCATGTGTTTTATTACAGGACACGATAAACATTCCAATTCACGCAGTGTGAGTATCAGTAAGGATGGAGCGAGGGAAAGTGCTACGGGTAGCCGCCATTGGAGCAGTGGTAGCAGTCGGGAGGACAGTGAAGCACCGAGCAGAGACTCGCGCACGTCCCGCAAATATTCCGACGATAACATGCAGTCCATGCAAGACATGGACATCTCGCCCGGGGACAGTACACCCACCTCTGAGGTGTCTTACACCCACCAACCCATTTCAGTTCAGCCCTGCAGCATGGAGCAGAACTCCATGGGCCCGGTCTTACTGGCGACAGCGTTGCCCCGTTTGGTCTCGCATCCAATGCAGCTCCCGTCGACCCCGACTACCACAAGCCGACCAGAAGCATCACCGATAGCCAATGTTCAGAGCACGCCCGTCATGGTGCCGCCCCCTTCAAGTGTAACAACATCAAATGCACCTGGCCCGCCCGTCACCTTGACCACACTTCCTCGAAATCTATCGCAAATACCTACTACACCTGAAACTAATGAAGTCAAGACGCTACAAACTATACATAGTGTGCTTGTGATGTCAAGACAGAGTACACCTGGTGAAAGTGCACATACACACCCCCTGACTGTTGATACAAACCATAATGGGCCAATGGGTGAAGGACCACCGACTCCCACGCATTCGGAAACTCCAGATTGTGCAAAAGGTAATGATTTTATATCTTTTTTGCGGCAGTAAGCGCTAGTAGGTGTCCAAAGAAAAATGTATGGTTTCGCGACGTAATCATAACCTCACTCAACAATTGCTAATGATGAAAAGAACAAAAGCTTAACAATTTAATATTGGTAACAAATATTATAGGTATAGGAGTAATTAATATAAAGAAAATGAAACAAATAAAAACTACGAACTGTTAAACAATTAAATAATATTTGTTTCTTGCTTTACTCGTTTGAAATTCATATGAACTATTAATAATATTGTTTACGTATATTAATTATATTAAAATTAAACAAATTGAAAACGAGCAATCTGTGAGGTAAAATATTAAAATTAAGACTTCATTTTAATATATTAATTAATATGAATTTGAGTGAAGTAAACCAAGAAAAAATTAAACGACGGACTTAAGGCTTAATTTTTGATGAAACTTTAACGCTTTTACCTACTTTTAATTAATGTTTGCTCTAAGTAAAGGATTAATTATTAAAATTAGCGGTAAGATGTCCCAAAAATATGGCAGATAAGGGAAGATTTAAAAAAAATACAACGAAAAAAAAACACATTTTATGGATTTTCTAAAGTCAAATATTTAAACAAAATGTAAATATTCGAAATAATTTAAAACTTACCAAAGCGCCCAAATTCACAAAATTATGTCTTTCATACTATTGCAAAGACTTAATGAAAAAATTAATATATGAATTAGATTTTACATTTTTAAAAATTGTTTTAGTCGATTGGTTGATAGGTTAATTGGCATTATACGATGTCTCATGGGAGATATGTATAGTTGGTATCTTGTAAACAATAAAAACTACAAGGTTAGTTACATTGGAGAAAAATGTTTTTACTTTTTCAAAAACATTTAACAGTGTTTGCTACCCAACTCACAGGGGCATACAAATTTGGGGGTGAAAGGGTGAGGTACTCCAAGCAGTGTTTATGGGCGTATGCAAAAGTAGTGGATCTCGCCCTAAGGGGCTTGCGACTTCACTTTTAAAATTGCAAGTAGGGGAAATCACGTGTCGTTTAGTGTGTGCTCAGCAGCTACAAGTGTAGCACAGATTTTGACCAGAGCTTTCAAATGTTTTCCACAAAAGTAAAAATGCGCGCATATTATTTTGTTGTTTTCAATTTATTAAGTGTATTCAAAAATACAGATTGAAAAATGATTGTAGCTTCAAAACTGTCAATTACCGATCATAAGTATATTTTTGGTATCAATGTACCGGGTGAGTCAACGATTAAATAAAGTAAGTTTGTGCTGTATAGGTACATTTTACCAATAAAACGTGTTTACTATGTTATATGGTTCAAAAGTGTGCACATTTTAAAATTATTTAGGACTATACTACTATGGCTACTACGATTAGCATTGAATAAACTAAAAAAATCAAAATAATAAATAATAAAAATAATATATAGGTTGTTTCATTTAAAAAATGCATCAATGACGTCATATTCAAAAGAGTGGTGATGTCAGATGTAATATAGGATATGATACTTTATACAGGGTGTTAGGGAAGTCGATCGAAAAATTTCTACGGGTGAATCAGTGCCCGAAATGAAGTCGAATATTCCTTTGCCATTTTTGGCTTAAATGGATGGTTTCCTCATAAATCACTGTTAAAATTGGTGCCAAAAATTTTTTAGACTGCTGAAATTAAACTTTGATAATGCACGGTTTTTTAATCTAGCATGTGAGAAGGGATGTGAAAAAATTGATCGATCTGTTATTTTTTGCTAGATTTGTTTTCACTTCCCATTAACACTACAAGCAACACTATCAATGTTTGAAAACTTTATTTTTTAAGAAACATGTAAACAAATAAATAGTATATAAAAAATTAATCAATACAAAAATGAACATTAAAGAAAATGCTCAAAGTGGGCACCGTCTGCTCTGATACAAGCTCTAGCTCTGCGCGTAAAGGACTCTCTTACCCTGGCAAGAATTTCTACGTCGTTGCGAATGCTGTCAGCAGCAGTCATGATGCGTTGCTGGAGATCTTCAGCATTTCTTACAGGTTTACGATACACAACAGCTTTCATGTGTCCCTACAGAAAAAAATCGCAACTATTCAGATCAGGTGTTCGGGCCGGCCAAGCAATAGGTCCGTTTCTGCCAATCTATCTATTTGGGAATGTTATGTCCAAGTGGTCACGAACATCCCGACTAGAGTGAGCTGGCGCACCATCGTACATGAACCACACATTTTGGCGTGTGGCCAGTGGGACATTTTCTAGCAGATCGGGTAGATGGTCCCTTAAAAACTGCAAATAGTGTGCACCGTTTAGCCGAGCAGGTAACACGAAAGGACCAACTAGAAATACCCAACAATTCCTGCCCAAACGTCAATAGAAAAACGACGCTGAAAATTTTTCTGACGGACTTCATGTGGATTTTCATCCGCCCAAACATGAGTGTTATGATAATTGAATATACCATCCCTGGTAAAACAACACTCGTCTGTCATAAGGAGTTTGGAAAGAAATTCTGGATGTTGTTCAGTCTGCTACAAATGCCACCGGCAGAAATTAATCCTAGGGGCATAGTCATATTCCTCTAAGCTTTGAAGCCGTTGCACGTGGTATGGATAAAGAAGGTTCACATGTAAAGTTCTCCAGGCGGTCCAATGGCTTACACCTACTTCTCGCGCTATTTCGTGTGTGCTAACTGACGCATCATTTTCAACACGATTGTGAATCTCTACTTCCGCGACCAAAACACTAACCTGTCTTTCTCTCCCTGCTTCATGTGGTCTAGGAAAGACGGATCCTGTCCTGTAACCCTTTGTGTCACCGCTGTGAATGTTTCTCGATGTGGTATTTGACGTTGTGGAAAGCATTCTGCATAACTCCGAACTGCAGCAATTGCATTGCCATCCCATTCCCCATACACAAAAAGCATATCGCCATATTCTGCAGATGTAAAAACTACCATTTCCGTTGAATAAATACACCGAAAAATTATTGACAGATTATTCTACCGAAAACGTCAAATTTTTAACAAATAATTACATATTAAAAAAGTATTGCAAGTAACATGCTAGATTTCAAAAAACAATGCATTATAGAGATTTATCCAGCAGCTCAAAAAATTTGCGGCACCAATTTTAACACGGATTTATGGGAAAACTATGTATCTGGGCCAAAAATGGTAAAGGAATATTCGACTTCATTTTGCGCCCTAATTCTACCCTAGAAATGTTTCGGTCGACTTCCCTAACACCCTGTATACACAGTATAATTAATTAATTCACTTTTATTTCAAAAAAAATTATTTTATAATATATCGACATTATATATTTAATTCAACCATATTTATAATATAATATAGGTAGTTAATTTATATTTCGGCCTTCGAGTCAGATCCATGTCAGATGATGATGATGATGAAATACACATAATATACTCGTTATGTGAACAGTCTTTTCCTGGCAACAGGTTTATCGATTTTTAAAGTTTCGTTTTTTTTTCTTGTCTGTACATTTTCTTTTCTTCTCTTTATAGCTTCTATTATATCTGGAGGATCCCTAATTGCCATATTTCTGGTATATCTAGGGTCTATCAACTCTGGTAGAAGACAGTTCATGTAGAATTTTGTCAACTGGGGTTCCATTTGACTTTTCCAGAATTCGTCATCTTTTGTAATTGAATCGTTCATTTCAAAAACCACCTAAGTCAATTTTTTTGCAAATTTGAGTTCTTACTATAAACCGCATCTACGGGGTTATTTACATCTTTTGTGCAAAAACCGCACAAGTCCCATAACACATGAATTGTCTACTTCCGTCTCAAATGCATTTTTCACTGCAAAAACACACACAAGTCAGCGACTTGCGTTGTTTTTTCGCTGTACTGGAAAATTAGCTATTTTGACTTATGTGGTTTTTGAAATGAACGATTCAATTGTATATTCAATTTTCATTTTATAATTTTTACCAGTCCAAACTCCAAATATACAAATATTTCTGCGAGTTATATGCAGTTGACCTTGGACTTGATAATACCAACTATGGGTCTTGTTAATCGATACACTACTCGTCTCCTTATCAATCTTCCAAAATTTTATTTTTGATTCATTTATTGCATCATTTGGATCCATGTTGTATGCGGATGACGGGCATTTCAATTCCACTATGTGGTTTTGTCCTGCTAAACCGTCTGGAGTTGCTCCTAAATACTGTAAGTCCCGATCCAGAAACAGCCCACATGGATCAACCGTTACGTTAATTTCTCTCTCCAGCTGTTCCTTTGCATCTCCTTCATGTTTTCTCCCGTGTAAAACCGATGCTATCTTTAAATGTTTGGAATCGTATAGTAGAGAACGTACAATATTAGCACAACTGGTGTATTTGATGCGGTCAGAATTTTTCTTCTTTCTTCCATCCACTTTCCACACTCTACCTGTAAAATTGTTTCTCTTTCTAGAGAAACGATTTCTATCTCAGTTTTTTTTAATTTAGCTAAAAACAGAATCTTTTCCTGCGACAAAACATCATCCGGTAAGTCGGGCTTTTCACAGGCATTGCCGTAATCAGGATCTTCATATGATTTTTTTTTAATATTGTCATTATTCTTTTTTTTAAATTCCCGACTTCTTATCTGCTTTCTTCTCAGTTCGTTTTTTAGAATACGGCTAGTCTCTAACCGTTTTAGGTAGTTTGAAGGACTTTTTCCATACATGTTCTTGTGAAGTTCGTAGTGGGGTCTTTTAGTGTTGAAAGCAACTACTGCTGCGGCGCATCTTGCCTGATAGGATATGTTTAGGACATAATTGATCCTTTTTCCACCTACAAATTTGGCCACTATAGAATTGTAGTGTTCCACTACGTTACTGTCAACGTCAACCGACAGACTTCTAGCATTCATCGACACGGTTTTATTATATTTCATAATTTTTTCAAAAAACGTGTGTTATTTATTACACTTAAAATATTATCTTCTTCTTTCTTTTTACAAAAATAGTCAGAGCAGTTCTGATGTTCTCCGAATACATGAAAAATGCTATTTTCTATGTCTTTCTTTAAAAGTTGCGCTCATTGGATTGCATTTCCGTTGCTTTTATGATGAGCAATAGCATCTTAAAAAAGTATAAATTAGAGGTTAAGCCAAACTATATCATCTGTACGAACTTACCTACAACTGCCTTCCTCAAGCGCATTATTCTTCCCTCTTCTTCAGCAGCTTTATTCATTTTCTCCGAAGCAGTACTTTGCCAGCCAGATGATATTTTACTATGATATACCTTATATGTGGCAGCTGTCATGCAAGGTATATTCATAGCTGATAAAATTCTTCCAAATTGTAGTGTCCACACCCAATACTCATGATACCCGACACCGCAGAGCTATTTATATCCATGTAACCATCATTATATTTTGTAGTTGATATTTCAAATTTTGAGTTGCACATATTGCAAGTGAAATGTAGTGTTGATCTCAGTCCTTATCGTTCTTCTCTAGTTACGTTTAAATTGTTTAATGTGCAACCACATTCTATTCCGTGAGAACTAATATCTTTTAGTGCAGTTAGAAAATGCTGCAAATCTATAATTCTGTTTCCCAACAATGTTTCCGACTTTTTGATGGTAGGTTTAGTACTTACATCAACAACAGGTGATTTTACTTCGCTTGATGTAATTGCAATTGCTGGTTGATTAGTTGTAGGGTCCAACTAAAGTAAAACATATCTAAATGTAACACAATGGCATTTTTCTAAAAATGGAGAGCTTGTACTTTTTGAATTGTTGTTTAAATATTTTTATTCTTTAAGCAAGAATACCCAAAAAGTTACTCTTGTTGCAAGTCACGGAGATTGAAAACGGTTTAGTTACACTATTATAATAAAAGGACAACAAAAGAAGGTTTAATATGATTTTTACTATTTCTATGCATTCTTAGAGACGGAAGTGTCTATGGTACTATTTTCTACTAAACTGTTTATATACTGTTCAGCTTCTGATAATATTGGTGCGTTCCCACTTGGGTGAGTGAATCCACGGGGTTTTGAATATTTTGACCACTATTGGTTGTAATAGTAGAGTTGTTGATTGGAGTTAGCTACAAAAAAGAGCAATATATCACTCGAGAATTTAAAAATACTAATGGTTTTTTATTGTACACAATCACTTACCGTTTTCTGCCATCTTAACTTTAAATTATCAATGTTTGGTTTACCGCATTTATTGCATTTTGTAGCAACACGTTTTATCCAAATTTTGTTGTCGTTCATTGTACTCTCCTTGCATCCAGTAACACTGACACTGCTAATACTGCCTAGAATAGAGGATAAACGTGGTAGAGCTTTGACGGAAGTATATTTATGTGAACCATATGTTTTCTTGGACGCTAACAGTCCTAAATTCTGAAGCTAGTTACATCTTGCTTGACCATTTACTTGTTCCTAATAACATTTGGAGCGAACGAAAAGCCAATGTTTTCTTTTCGACATAAGTATAATTAGCCACACATCTTTGACGTAAACAATTTACAACAACCAAGCTGTATCTTTCGTAGTAATTTTAACTAATCAGAATGAGAAACTAATAAACATTAAGGTAGAAATTAATTAAAGTGGTGATGTGGTTAATAAATTCAAAAATATTAATAGTTTCTACGCAGAATGCAAAAATAGATATTAATTAGTTCATAAACAATAAAGTGCTATTAATTGAAATAGTAAAAAAGGACAATTATAACATTATACTTCTTATTTACTAAATTAAAGTAATAATAATCAGCCCTCGGTGATTCACGTAGTCCTCGTGAGTACGAAATCCCAATTTTAAATTTAAGAGTTTTAGATAAAGTATTACCGGAACAACTTATTCACCGCATGTGGTTTCTTGAAAAGGAGGTGGTAGCAGGGCGGAGTAACAGATTTAACAGTTTCACCACCAAAACGAGGGCGCTGCTATACAATGCTTAAAAATGCATAAAATGCATTTCCGACACATTTTGCGTGCCACGCTGGACGGTTTAATTACAGGCGAAAAAAAATGAAATTTTAGATATACGTTCCTAAAAGTATAAACGTTGTTTGTGCCGGATGAAATCTGGATAAGTAGTATATTAAGCTAAATATAAATTGATAAAGTTTGTAAACTTTAACGAGATGAAACTACATCGGTTTTAAGTTTAGAAAAAATTGATCCGGTACAAATCAAGTTTGAAATGTCTGCTTTCATATGGTGAAGAGATATATCAAATATGTTTAAAATTGTAGGCTGTGTCGTGGCACAGCGAAACGTCTGTTTGCGCGTTCCAAAATTAGGTGTCGCACCCTGTTAAAAGGTGACTTGATAGTGCTTAGTATCTGAAGAAGAACTACAAACGTGCAGTAGCCTTACGTTAAAGTAGTGGAGATAGCAAAAAATCTAATGATAAAAGTTTCACCATTTTTTATACTGTGCAAGATGATAGTTTTATTTAATTGTTCAAAATATGAACTGATTATTTTTAAATTATAACCATAATAAAATTTAGCACCATCGAATAGCTTAAGTTTTCTGATAAGTTTTTACGGTTACAGTACTACAACGTTAACGCAAAATAAAGCTATTAATGTCAGATAGTACACATGTATGCCATGAACAAAGATATTTATTTCTGTAATGCCCGATTGCACCGTTTATATTTTAAGTGTCACTTAGTTAATAAGGCCTTAAAAATAAGTCGTCTACTCGGATTGCACCACCCAAAATATTTTGCAGCTTAGCTAAGGAACACTTAAGTTGGTATTTCTAGGGATTTTCTTGTGATCACGATAGCGCCCAACTTCACACGTATAAGTCGGTGGTTTTTCTGTTCTTCTAACCTAACATTGCCAGGCCGTCGTTAGCGTTACAAAGTTGTGTTTTGCTTAGCTTACAATGAATTGCAGCACACCAAAAAGACAAAAATCAGGCAATTATACAATATGTCTCAATAAAAGTGTATTTTGTATTTCTATTTGTTATTATAATCGACCAAAATACTCGGTAATAAAATTATTTTTAATATTTACACCTAAATTATTACTACAATATCGGGTATTTCTCCATTTGCTATTAGCACGTCTAATTCGTGCTCCTCTTCTGGTGGTGGAGAATCCCTATCTCCCATTCTTATTGCTACATTATGGAGCACTGCAGTCGCTAAAATAACGACCATAGTTTTCTGAATTTTAAGACGCATACCATATGCAATAACTGGAAAACGGCGTTTCCAAACCCCAAAGCACCGTTCGACTACATTCCTCGCACGGGTGTGTGCTTGGTTGTTGCGACGGTCTTCAAGAGTTTGTGGATTAAAAGTGGAGTGAATAAGTACGATCTCATACGATAAGCACTATCTCCTACAACAAAACAAATAGTAAAAGTTACCACACCAATTTACATAATTATATTTACTTAATAACATGCTGTTATTATATACTCCCTCTTCAAATTCTGCTCTCAAATTAGAGCTATTAAAAATCGTAGCATCATGGGCAGATCCCGGCCATCGTGCCACCACATTTAATAACTAGTTCTGCATAACAAACGCCTTGTACATTTAGCAAAAAATAACCTTTTCGATTTCGAAAAATTTCACCGTCTTCACCACCTATACAACATAAATTAATACTTTTTACAGATAATTTCTATTACGCATTTACCAGGTGACTGAATTTTGATGTGGGTACCATCTATTGCCCCTATAGCTCCAGGAAAGCAAGCAACTTCAAAAAACTTATTCTGAGCCAATCTAATACCTTCTTTACTCCTGGGCATTTTTATAAATTGAGGGTAAAGTGTTGCAAGTGCATTCGATACCCTTCCGGTTACCGTGCATACAGTTGAAATGTGAATCCCAGCAAAATCTGCCACGCTCAACAAATGCTGTCCCCTGGAATAAACTCGTAAAGACTGTAATAACTGGTTAATGGGCGACACACTCTGGTTACTATTAAATAATGGCCTGAAGCGCTAAACTGTATATAAACCTTGTTAGAAATTTGTAGAGGTAGTTTGAAAAAATTCCAAATAGATTGCCATTTAAAATGATACCACCTACATACACAATGGATATTTTTCATTTAACATTACATATTGTATTATTTATTATGTTAAACATTTTTTCGTGCTTTATTCAAATACACAGTTAAGAAAATTGATACTAAAAAGCAATGATTATCAACTTTTTGTAATGGAACACTACTATTTTACCACTATTATCACATTATTTTTAAAGTAATAATAGAGATCAAATTACTGCTTCACCATAAGATTTCGGTTTATTGAAAAAAATACGAGGAGTTCCATTAAAAATGTGTATTTACTGCTTCTTAGTTTCTGTAACGACAAACTTTATTGGCGCAAACTATTTAAGATAACGAAAGAATAATTTTGAATAGCCCTATTCTAAAAAAAAATATTTAGAGTAGAATGACAAATCAACTACCGTTTAAAGTGTGTATAATGGCAAATGTTACCATTGGTATTATGGAAAGCATAAGAATTACAAATTCAGTTAAGTGGAAAAGATGTAAATAATTGCTTCCTGCATTTTTGTTTTTTTTTTTAATTGAAGCTTGGATTCATTGATATTTGTAAAAACTAATTTCTTTAGATATAAAGTGGAAAGCAAAACAAGCTGGCAGAATAAAAAAAATTTTTTTTGCTGATTAATGTGTGATTCTGATATTACCTTTGGAAATTTAGCATGAACTTGTAATTGTTCACAAAGTGCTATAGTAAAATGTAGCTAATTTGTTTCCCCTTGCAATTATATAAGGTTTCACATACACAGTTTTAAATACTAGGAAGATACTGAAAAAGAGTGCTCCGTTAAGTGAAAAATGCTAAATATGTATTTCTATAAATGTCAGCAATGTTGCAGCAAACAGCTCTACAATTAAATATATTTGTTATTGCTTGGACAATCATTTAAATTAATTTATTTCAAACAACAATTATTATTAGCTTATGATATGTGTAAAGGAACGTGAAATACTAACAGCCATCAATGGAGACGTTCTCAGAAAAGTTTGAATAATACTGTAAGAAGGATGAATGTACACGTGTGTTTAAAATGGCAGAAATTATATAACCAATCTTCATAATTGCTTTTGGATTTATTAAATTTTAATTAAAAAAGTACATTTGAAATGTAACAGGAGTTTCATTCATTTCATATTTAATTTTTAAATTGACTGCCGAACCATCCATTACTAACACTTAAGCCCGATTGCACCGTTGTCACTTAAAATTTAAGGAGCACTTTAACAGCTAAGTGCATTGCACCGCCCACAACTGCTCACTTAAATACCGTAGTGTCCCTTAAATTTAAGCCGTTGAAACCATCCGCTTAATGTCACTGTCAGAATTGTTGCCATTTAAGATTGCATTTTTATAATAGATTTTGAAGATTTGGAATATAATGTAGGTGATGAAGATATTTTGAATATAAGTAATCGAATTTGGCTTTCAATACCAAATATATCAGCCAAGTACTTCCTTTGACACGTTAAACAACGACAATTTTTACAGAAGATTTAGGTTAACTAAAGGAACTACACTGGAAATTCTTAGATTAATAGAGAATCAGAATTTCCAATCAGACTTACCTAATACCATTTATTTTCTTCTTGTTTCTATACTATGACTATAAATCCCTATTGTTACGATCAGTGAAAATTGGACAGCATTTTTAAGCAGGCAGGAGCAGGGATGATGGATAAATCATTAGTTTTGAAGTCAGTCAAGAAAGGTTATTTTATTGTAATTAGTAAATCTTGTTATTTTTTGTATTCAAATTTCGTGCAAACGAAGATAAATACTAAATGGAACTTAAATTTTGAGATAGTCTCAAAGTTTTTCACGTTCCATTGCTGGGCACCGGCCTCTTCTCTGCCACGTGGTTCTCCTCAGCGTTAAACTAGAAACACTGGGGGCTTACAGTTGAATTACATAATAAATAATAAACCAATTGACTATTATCGCATCCTATAAAACAATACACTGGGGCAGGGCAAAATATTCTTTATTTTCCCTTCCTGTTTTTTTTTTGAATATTATGAAATCCTTGACTCCATTATGAATTTATTTAATAAAAACACTTGAGTACATCGCAACTGCCTATACACTTTAATAACTACATCAACAAATTTATATAGTTGTTGATCATTTGCAAAGCGCTAATGAAAGTAATAATTTAAAAAAAATTGCAGTATTAGATTGTGAGATCTTTATCTGTTGTCTTCTATCTTGCTTTTTCATTCCACGTAAGAAAGAGTAAAATTCAAAGTTAGAGAAACTTTTATGGCGTTGGTATCGATTCAAAGTAGCAAGGTGGGTGTAATTGTTTGTTGTACCACACCTATCACTAATTGTAAGCCATAAGAACGACTAAACATCATAATAATAATTAAAATATGCACAGTACATTTTTAAAGCATAGAACAGTTACATGTAATCTTTTTTTGTTATAGGCATCAGCCTGTTTATGGTTAGGTAATATACAAATAAAATCACACTCCGCAGTGTCATTAAAATAACTGTAGTAATCTTTGGTTCTTCAACAAACAACAAAAGTACTTGAAACATCACGCAAATTACATAATTTTAATACTGTAAACTTTAATGATTCCTTTTGGCATTGAGATGGCATTTATTTTATAAAGGAAAATACATTTTGGCTAGAGCATGTAAATTAATTAAATTTAGAAAATGGTCAATGATCATAAACTTACAAGAAAAATGATATAAGTTGTATTTTTTATGGTCCCCTTTTTCACGAGTTGTTATTTAGCTTACTCAATGAGTCGGATTCACTTGTCATCCATAGATTCACACATATTTGAAGCATAATTAAAAGGGAAACAGTGCATTTTTATTTCACAGTTATATATCTGCAGATGCTTGAAAGGGGTGGTTTTGGGTTTCTAACTATTATTATTTAATAATTTTTTCTTTCATCTTTATTAAGTTCCTTGCGCCAAGTTACAAAAATCCTAAAACATGTATATTCTGTGGCTCAAAAACGATTTATCAATTGTGATCAGTGTTTGATACAAATAATAAATAGAAAACTATGCATACTGGTGTTTTTTTTTTTTTTTTTTTTTTGCTGTATGACACCGCACAGAATTTTATTCAAAGTTTTGTTCAAAATTGTTTTGATTGATTTTGTATAAAATTCTGCAAAACACATATTACACTGTGAGCATGCGCTAATAAATGCAAATTACAGTGAGAAAACTGTCAAAATAATCGTTTTAATGTAGAGTTTAAGGTAGAAATCTATCAAGGTTTACTTTTGTTTACATAACCTCAAATGTTGTTTATGCGTTATATTAAGTTTGTGTAGAATGGCTAGCATTGAGAGATTTTAGGTGGTACACGTGGTAAAACATTTACGTCTTTGCCCTCTCTGATTATTGATGAACACTAGCAAGTGCTCGTTTGCGCATCATTTGACGTTGTTTCTGAACAAAATTCTGTAGACTTTAGAGCACGAGCTACAGAATTTTGTTCAAAATTTTTTAACAAAATTGTGCTGTATGACACGACACAGAATTTTGTAGAAACACTTTGAACAAAATTCTAAACAACATTTTGTACAAAATTCAGTGTTGTGTCGTACAGACCTAAAACGCAAAATAAGTTGTTGTGCATGAACATTTAGTCTTTTCTCAAACTGTATCATCTCTTCTTCTTTCTTCTTCTTTTTCAGCATTTAATTTTGTGCATTCTTAGTCTCCATTTAAGAATGTGTTTTGTCCATTTTATTTCTTCCTATCTGGCTATATGTCCTGCCCATCTCCACTAAGTTGTCGCAATTTTTTCTATGACATCTTCTACTTTAATTCGTCTTCTAATTTCTTCATTTGTAATTTTATCTCTTAGACTTATTCCTAGCATTCTATTCCCCGTTGAGTTGTTCTTAGTTTTGCCGCTGTTTTTATGTTTAGCGACATGGTCTCGACGCCATACGTCAACACCGAAAGTACACACATGTTAAATACTTCTCTCTTTAAGTTGATTGGTATTTTCGAGTTTTGAAGTATGAATCCAAGTTTACTAGTAAACTGTATCGTACTAGTGTAAATTCAAAAAAGAACCTACAGTTACAAAAAAAATAACATCTGCAACTTAGTCTTACTATTCACACGGGGTTAATAAATATAATGATTTAATTAATCTCGGATATTTGTAGGCCATTATTTGATAATGTATCTTTTACTTAGGAAATAATTCACATATCTTTTAACTACAAACATGAATTGAAACATATATTTATTTCTCCTGTGACGTTCCAGGCGCTAGCCTTGCTTACTGTTTTCAAGTGATCACCCTATTCCTTTTTTTTTAGCAATTTGTCGAGTCATTGTGTGTACAAGTTTTTGTTAATATCTCATTAGCTAATATTTTTTGGTTTTTCTTTTTTATTAGCTGCCAATTGCTGCTGTTGCAAATTAAATATTTGTACAAGATTAGTACCCCAAAGCTCTATTTTTGTTTAACAATTTCTAAGCCTCGAAATTGGGTTCAGGAGTTCTCCTTAACTTTTTTGCTGTTCAATATTAAATAGATTTGCTTTGCCACTGCCCCAGACATGGTTAAATTTGATTATGTCTGAACTATCAACAATTGGAAATAATTAACAGTCGATCAAAGGTGGCATGCCTAAAGGTACGAACACAGAGAAAGCAGGTTACTCAGCGCCTACTTTCAGCGCCGAAAACCGGCGCTTATTTGTCATCGCAAGCGTACACAATAAACGCGGGTTATTTGCCAGTTTAAAAGCAACTTTTATTTGACCGAGATGTCTAGTTCATCTTCAGAGGAAGATTTTGTGTTAGTGGAAAATATATTTGTAAAGATGCAACGAACGAAGCAAGGGATACATCCAGTAAATCGAGACTGAAAAGTTTATGGTGGTGTAATTGGCACAAGCAGCCAATCCTTCCAGAAGAAAGACTGAATGTATCTTGTCTAAATCTGTATTGTTATTGGAAACCTCAATATCTGTTTCATTAGCCTGGATCCATAATCACAGATAGTTCCTCATTTGCAAGAGCACGTTTGACGCCGACAACAAGCGACCAAGAAGTAAAAATTCATTCCGGTAAATACTCGGTGCCGATCGGCGTTTGCAACAAGTTCCTACCTGCTTTGTCTATGTGCGGGAACATTTAAAAGCACCCTTAATTATTGGCGCTTGTAGGCGCCGACTGCCAGTAAGCAGGCAACCTGCTTTCTTTGTGTGCGTACCCTAAGGCCTGTATGACATGGCACAAAATTTTGTTTAAAGTGTTTTTACAAAATTCTGTACCGTGTCATACAGCAAAATTTTGTTCAAAACTTTGTACAAAATTCTGTAGCTCGTGCTCTAAAGTCTACAGAATTTTATTCAGAAACAACGTCAAATCGATGCGCAAATGAACACATTCTAGTGTTCATCAATGATCACAGAGGGCAAATACGTAAATGTTTTACCACGCGTACCGCCTGAAATCTCTCAGAAGCTAGCCGTTCTACACAAACTTGATATAACTTATAAACAAAAAAAATCCATCCCGAAAACGCAAAAATAATACAAGCCACGAAAAAATAAACAACATCTGAGGTTATGTAAACAAAAGTAAACAATTATTATTAAACCTTGATAGATTTCTACTTTATCGACAGTCACATGATTATTTTGACAGTTTTCTCACAGATGTCAACGTAATTTGCACCTATTTGCGCATGCTCACAGACAATTTTGTACAAAATTCTCTTCTAAATTTTGTACAAAAGAATTAACAATATTCTGTAGCTCCTGCTCTAAAGTCTACAGAATTTTGTTCAGAAACAAAGTCAAATCGATGCGCAGACGAGCACTTTCTAGTGTTCATCAATGATCACAGGGGGCAAATACGTAAATGTTTTACTACGTGTACCGCCTGAAATCTCTCAGAAGGTAGCCGTTCTACACAAACTTAATAAAACTTATAAACAAAAAAAAAACCTTTCAGAAAACACAAAAAAAATAACAAGCCACGAAAAAATAAACAACATTCGAGGTTATGTAAACAAAAGTAAACGATTATTATTAAACCTTGATAGATTTCTACCTTATCTACATTAAAATAATTATTTTGATAGTTTTCTCACAGATATCAACGTAATTTGCACGTATCTGCGCATGATCACAGACAGAATTTTGTATCAAATTCTATTCCGTGTAATAGGTGTTTTTGCAGAATTTTGTACAAATTGTGTTCATAATTTTGTATAAAAATTTGAGCAAAATTTTAGAAATGGCCAACCATGCATTCAGCAATGTTTCTGGTGCAAATTTAATAATTGTATGCAGAAAATACCTTACTGATATGGCACCTACGTTTTACAATATGATTACAATTGGTTGGCTAGGGACAACAAAGGGGATATCTTTGCTTTAGCTCTGCAGTTTATAACATTTGCTTTCTTCCTTTCCTAATCTACTCCTCCGTTTACCTAATGGTGTCAGGTTGCTGTGCATACAACATGGACTTGCACTTACACTCTTCTCGCTCCCTGCAACTACCTACATTCTTTCCCTGTTTCTATTACTTGTAAGTGCGATGATATATGTAGTCTTATTACTTCTCCTGGTAAACCAGTAGGAAGGTGAAGCACACTTAATTGTAATCTAACATTGAATGGCTACTGAGTTCGAAACTCCCCAAGATTTACAGAAAATATTGTCTATGCAGAGGTTCGAACCAAAGGACTTAGCAGTGCAAACCTAGACCTCTTATCATTAGGTTACTTGTCCTCTTTATAACATTTATAATTATTATTTAATAGTTATCAGAGTATAAATCCACAGCTACAATTATTAATTATTATTCTAAAACAGAGAATGTTTATTAAACTTTTTGCCAATCACACTGTATAATTAGAGTTACATGTTCCTGATTCTAGTTATTTGTTTGATCTTTGTGGTTGCTAATTTATTTCCACTAATAAATTGACGAATTCCAGTAATATTACATGATGTTTTTTCAATCTTCTATGTATAATAATCTCTGTGTGCGTGAAGTAAGAAATTCTGGAACTTCAATCTTTATAGTCTACAAGGTCTTGTTGCTATTAACACTTCTGTTGCCCCTTCTATCACTTACTGTTTTTGTTATTATTTGCTTAGAATGCCTTTGCAAGCGTAATTTAGACCACCAACAAGCTCTAAAAAACAACCATTTTTGGTGTACCGCCATACTATATTTTTAAATGTAATTACTGTTCTAATAAAAGCTGTAATTTTGTTCGCAATTGATATTTCCCCCTGTGTAGGTTCTGTGTTAATTGTTTAAAACAACCTCGAGTTATTTTCCTGCTATTGTTACACATACTTAATGTTAATAGTTGTATCTAAAATATTGGAATGCACTCGAACGTGGGATAACAAAAAACAACTGAACTAAATATCACAACAAAAAATGACGTGTAATAATAGCAATCAGTTACCGGGAGATCGAGAAAGGTTGTCCGAAAAAAACTACTTTCTACAGAGAGTATATCAATCTTTACATCCTCCACCTGTCATGGTGCTGTCATGTATGAAATGAAGTTAGCAATTTCTGGTAGATTCAAAAGAGGAAAATAATTATGAAAATAAGAAGTTATTTGCAATCAGTTTTAATTACGGTTAATAATGGAATTAATTAGAACATTATTTGTTTTATTAACTAATTAGAATATTAAATTTTTCAAAAATAAATTAACAAAATTAGTAATTAGTAATTACAGTTCATGTTCGAAATGAGCCTCATTATTGTTGATACAGCACCCTGCTCTTCTTTTCATCCTGTTAAAAACATTTTGTAGCTGTTGCACAGTTATATTTGCAGTAGCGGCAGTAATAGCATCCTTCAGTTACTCAAGTGTGTGCATGGGGGTCTGATATTTCGTGTTCTTTAAATGCCCAAAAAGAAAATAATCCAGGGGTGTCAAATCGGGTGACCGTGGGGGAAATGCAATGATACGATCGTCATAAAATTGTTGTATACATTGATTTGTTCGAAGGGCTGTATGTGCAGGTGCATTATCCTGCTGAAAATATCCCTGACGTCATTCATCATCGTGAAGCTGATTTATAAATGTGTTTAGAATTCTGATGTAGCGGTCAGCTGTTACGGTATCTTAAAAAAAAATGGGATCAATTATGCGTCTTCTGGAGATGGCAATCCACACGCCAATCTTTATCGGATGCAGTGGAGTTTGTAAAAATTCACCAGGGGCCTCTGCAGACCACATCCTGTAATTTTGTTTATTTACGTAACCGGTGAGATGGAACCAGGCTTCGTCTGAAAAGAAACTTGAATCCAGAATTTCATCGTTATTTAAATTTTGGTTAAACCAATTGCAGAACTGCACACTTTTTCATAATCGGGACGAAGTAATTCTTGCATTACTGAAATTTTATATGGGTGTAAATGCAGTTTCCGTCTTACTGCCTTCTGACACGTTCCATAGCTTAACCCTGCAATTGTAAATTATAATAAATTTTATATGCAAAAATTTATAGTTTACAAAATACACACCTGTTTGTTGCGCTAACTGTCTTAATGGTTTTTTAGGGCTGCGTTCGATACGTCTCTGTATATCCTCTAATGTGTCCTCAGTTAAAAGGGTTGGTCTTCCAGGAGATTTTTGTGTATCAACACTACCCGTTCTTTGGAAACGATGTACGATGCGCTTTACATGCCTGCTCAAATTATCGTAATCAAAGTCGACGTCGGGGAAACGATTAACGAATTCATCTACACACAAATTTACTGAATATTTCCATTCACCATCATTTTCATTGCGTTGGCCATTGCGGAAATAAGATTAAATAATAAACTTGTCGTGTTCAACGGAATACACAACCTTAAATTTACAAACAATTATTACTGTTTTCAATTAATTGGAAACACTGTACTTACTGTAAACTTCGTTTAACAAT